>CAUYQV010086701.1:0-18260 GCA_963574575.1 Galagoides demidoff | reverse complement strand
CCCCATTTCTGCCTTTGCACACAAACTGCAGATACCCATCAGAATTCTCAGTAGCTATTCAAGACCTCCTGGATGCTTTGGGTTACCTTCGATCATACTGGCCACCATGCTATGCACTTGGAGTTCATCATCTCATTTAATTCCTACAGCAACTCCACTAGGCTGAAGCTGTGGTTTTATTGTGCTATGGTTTGAATGTGTCCCTCCAAAGTTATGATGAAACCTAACTCCCACTGTAGTGGTATTAAGAGGTGGGGCCTTTCAGGTAGTAGTTAAGTCATGAGGGCTCTGCCTTCATGAATGGGGTTAAAAAGAGGTCAAAGGGTACGTCCACCATAAAAGGACAGAGTGCCCACCTCTTCTGTCATGTGAGGATGCAAAAATGAAGAACAGGTAGGTCCTCACCAGACACTGAGGCCGTTGGCACCTTGATCTTGGACTTCCCAGCCTCCAAAACTGTGAGCAATAAATGTCCATTATTTATAAATTACCCGGATTAAGGTATTTTGTTATGGGGGCCTGAATATATGAGTAAGGAAGTGTAAACTCAGCAGATGTTAAGTAACTTTCTCCAGAGAGTTGCATCCAGCCCAACTGGAGTTTCTCCTCTGACACTACACTATATCATGTTCCTTTTACTCTCCTATTCTTCTGACTCAATCTGTAAACCTCTGAACTTCTGGCCTCTGTGATGCCTTTGGTCACTCAGACCTAGGGCTGGTATTGACCATCAGACTTTGTCTTTCACTACCAGATGCAAGTTTGGCTTGTCCTGTGATCTAATTCTGGCCTAATTGTGTTAAGGTCATAAACAATTGTGCAGAACAACCACCAAAACCATGGGGGTGTGGAATCCCAGGCAAGAGCTAGTGACCCATTCCCATTCAATCTTTATCTTTACAGCTCAACCCTTAGAAATAACTTACCAGAAATCCAGTTACAGGGAGAAATGAGCAAATGAGGTGTTTAGAAGATCGAGAACTGCATTTTGGAGCGGGCCCTTGCCACACTGGATCAGTGTCCGTGCACACATCAGCTAGAATACAGGTGATGAACTCCTAAGGGGTCCTGAGTCACACAGGAAACTTAATGGGCCCCTGTGGTCTGCAGTGCTGGGGACTGTGCAAACTGCAGAGCGGTGCCTCGTCCGGACAGCTGACTGACACTCAGCTGTTGTTGCCAAGTGGGAATTCAAGCCTTACAATGCTTGGTATTGTTTTAAAATTTCTGAATTGTTTAAGGGCTATACAGAATCTATGGGCCATTATCTCTCCTCTGATCTAGAATATTGATTTGGAAGATAGTTGCATGGCAGCATCTAATAGTTAGGAACATGCACTCTAGAATCAGATTGCCCATATCTGAACCCCAGCTCCATCACTGCTGTTTAACCCCTCTTTGCATCAGTTTCCTCATCTGTAAAATGAAGGAATATTAGAACCTATCTCACAGGGTTTACGAGCATTAAGTAAATGAACATCTGTAAAGTACTTCCCATACTATCAAGCATTCAGTTACATGTTAAATAAGTATTTAAAACAAAAGCTCTAAGAAAAAAAGAATCAAGAAAATCTGACCAGGCCAGCTTCAAAACTTCCTGGATGGCAGATCTATTAAAATTTCTCACTTGGGTTTAAGCTTAACTGGATGGGAAAACATCAAAGAATAAAAGATCCAACAAAAATAATGGGAAGAAGTAAGAAATCTTTATTATGAATTTTCTCTTTTTTTTTTTTTTGGTGGCAGAGCCTAAAAGACAGAGGGATCAAAATATGCCAGCGCTAAAATCTAATGATTTTATATAGAAATGAGATTTAAGTTTATTATCATTTATTTTTTCTAATATTAAAACCCTCGACAAGAGCTGGGCAATTTTGAAAAAAGAAAGCAAAAATTTCCTCTTATAGACAATAAGAAACAAGTAGCTATTTAATTTTCTAATTTTGACTGAACTAAGTTGATCTGTAGGTGTTTGGTGGGAGACCCAGTGGGAAGTCAAGAGCAATCTCTGGGGAGCTGGTTCTTGCTCTTTACTGACAGACAGAAAGGGAGCAGCTGAGTGCGGACGAAAGCTTGGGAGCCTCCTCTCTTCTTGAGAGACAATAAACTTCCACTGGTTTAAGCCTCCCCGAAGAACCCCTATGTCCCCCCATATACATCCCATTTAATCTTATTTCCATCAACCCAGTGTGAAGTTAAGAAGACCAAACCCATTTGAAACACAATCTCTTAGACATCAAAAGCCATGGAACGGGCCTGGTTGACCTACAGGCCATTGCATTAAGACACACATAAGAAAAACAGGACTTTTACTGAAGTGCTACTTCAGGGATTTATACATCAGAGATGTCACATCTGCTTTGGTCCAAGAGCTGGCTTGAGCTCCATAAGATGAGGGATGTGAAAGACATTAAAAAAAGAATGCAACCTTTAGTTCCGCTTGCTGTTTACTCAGAAAGATGAAAGCATTCTTTTGTGCCAAGGAGGTGTCTCTGAGTTGTCTGAAATACGGCAGCAGGTGCTCCCTGGGACTGCCCTTGGGGTCTGCGCTTGGAGTGCACACCAGCTGCTGCCCCGGAGGTGGGTGCTGGTGCCTGAGTCTGCTTGTGCTGGCAGCTGCTTCACTCTACTTCCAATCTGATTTCATACAACTTGGTTACTTGCCACCTGAGACACCAAACAGCATTTTGGGGGAGAATTGTGTTCCCAAAGTGCATTGGACAGACAGCTCTCACGCTCACTTTCCTATAGCCCCTATACTTTTTCTCTTCTACTAACCTCCTTTCCACTTCCCCTCATCTCTTGCATTTTTCTATTCTATTGTCTAATTTTCCTGGTCTCTCCTCCAAGCTGTTTCTTTTTCTTGATGCTTCATTCCTCCTAGTACAAGATCAGAAACTGATCAATAGTTTAATTAAGTCCAAAACTGTATTTTACTGCTGAATAAACATATCATTTCTACTCTCGCATGAAAATTAAATGGGCCTTAAGCCCACAACAGTGTAGAGAACCTGAGGCCTTCTAATTTCAAGATTGGTCTTTTTTAAGCACCAAAGAAGGCAAGAAAACCTTCATCTTTCTCAGCTGCACTCCTTTTAATAAAAGGATTTGTTCTGTGAAATTTAGATTCAGTCAAAAGGCCACAGTTAAGGACCCAAAAGGCCACAAGTTCCCCACCCTACACTTTTTGGTATAACATTGTGTGGTTTCTTTTAAAAATCATAAGGCAACAGATTAAGACTGGGCACATGAATCACATATTTAGGCCTTTACAGTATTCCCTCATTCATCTTATCCAATAAACCTTAATGAGTATCTATAACATAGCAGGCATTATGAGCCCCTAGGGATACTGGGATCAGTAATGCAGCCAGGGCACTGGCCCAGTGGGGAGAGACTGGCATGCCCCATAGAAACTCCAGCCAGAGCAAGCCTGCATTAGAAGCAAGCATAGGGCTTAGAACCTTGGGTCACAGCCTCCTGATGAGGCTGTTGGGGCTGAGGAGGAGGAGCCAGGGAACGCCTGTGAAGATGATGCTGAAGCTCAGCTGGTATGTTATATACATGACTCTCTTCCCCACCATGCTGTGAACTATTTCAAATCCCAAGTGTCAACTGAGTAAGTAAATGAAGGCAATACCAAGCCAAGTGTTGCTACTATAAGGTAGTGTCATAGCAACACGATGAATAAATAATAGGATGTTAAAATGTGCTTTAAATTTTAACTTTCATGCAACACTATCCTTCTTTCTCCTCAAATCCTGTTTCTGATTCATAGTTCTTCTGACTGCAACAGCTGCAATAAGACCTATTTGGGAGCACAGGCCCTCAGTTTCTCTTTGGCATGGTGAATTTCCAGCCTGGCTCCCATCCAAGCCCATCCTAATACTAAACAGCCAAGAGGACACAGATGCACATTTCTTCTCACTCAAAGACATTCTGTGATACCAAAACCAGGAAAAGACTCAACTAAAAAGGAGAACTACAGACCAGTTTCACTAATGAATATCGATGCAAAATACTTGATAAAATCTTAGCCAATAGATTACAGCTACACATTTACACACATCATAATCAAGTAGGCATAGTGTCAGGGATGCAAGGCTGGTTTAACATATGCATATCCATAAATGTAATTCACCGTATCAATAGAAGCAAAAACAAAGACCATATGATCCTCTCAATAGATGCAGAAAAAGCATTTGATAAAATTCAGCATCTTTTTTCCAACAAGAACACTTAAGATTATAGGCATAGGTGGCACATTTTAAAAACTGATTGAAGCCATCTACAATAAATCCAAAGCTAATATCATACTGAATGGAGTAAAAATGAAAGATTTTCCACTCAGACCTGGAATCAGACAAAGATGCTCACTATTGCCTCTACTATTCAACATAGTACTGAAATTTCGAGGCAATACAAACATGAAAGAAAAGGAAATAAAATGCATCCAAATGGGGTCAGAGGTTGTAAATCTCTCACTCTTTGCCTATGATATAATCTTATATATAAATGACTCCAGAGAGTCAACCACAAGACTCTTGGAAGTGATCAAGAAATACAATAACATCTCAGGGTATAAAATCAGTAGCCTTTGTATAAGTTAATAACAGCCAAGTTGAGAAGCTAATCAAAGACACAATTCCCTTCACAGTAGCTTCAAAGAAAATAAAATACCTAGGAATATACCTCACAAAAGAGGTGAAGGATCTTTAAAAAGAGAATTATGAAATCCTAAAAAAAGAAATAGCAGAAGACATTAATAAATAAAAGAATACACTATGCTCTTGGCTGCGAAGAATCAACATTGTTAAAATGTCGATTCTACCCAAAACAATCTATAGATTCAATGCAATCTCCATTAAAATGCCAACATTGTACTTTGAGGAACTGGAAAAAATAGTATTTCCTTTTGTATGGAACTGGGAAAAAAAAACTTGTATAACCAGGTCAGTTTTTAATAATAAATTTGTAATAAAAACAAAGCAAGAGGTATCAGTCTACCAGACTTTAGGTTATATTACAAGTACGCAGTGATCAAAACAGCATAGTATTGGCACAAATATTAAGATACAGACGTATGGAACAAAATAGAAAACCAAGAGATGAAACCAGTCTCTTATAGCCATCTGATCTTTGATAAACCAAACAAAAGCATATACTAGTGAAAAGAATCTCTATTCAACAAATGGTGCTGGGAGAACTGGATAATCACATGTAAAAGACTGAAACTGGAACCACACCTTTCGCCACTTACAAAAATTGACTCAAAATGGATAAGAGATTTGAATCTAAGACATGAAACAATAAGATTCCTAGAAGACAGCATGGGAAAAACTCTTGAGGAAGTTGGCCTGGGGAAAGATTTTTATTAAGAATACTTCAGTGGCAATCACAACAAAAACAAAAATAAACTAATGGGATTTAGTTAAACTGAAAAGCTTCTAAACAGCTAAGGACACAACAATTAAAGCAAATAGACAACATTCTGAATGGGAAAAGATATTTGCATGTTACAAATCTGACAAAGGCTTGATAACTAGGATCTATAGAGAATTCAAATTAATCAACACAAAAAGAAGAAACGATCTCATCTATCACTGGGCAAGAGACGTGAACAGAATCTTCTCTGAGGGAGACAGATGAATAGCCAACAAACTTATGAAAAAATGCTCATTGTCCCTAAGCATTAGAGAAATACAAATCAAAACCACCCAGAGATATCACCTAATCCCAGTAGAATACCCCACATCACAAAGTCCCAAAGCTGCAGATGTGGTGTGGGTGTGGAGAGAAGGAAACACTTTTACACTGTTGATGGGACTGCAAAGTAATACTCCCTCTTTATAAAGAACCACACACATCATCTAGAATGTCAGCAACCTGGCAAGAAATTGGGAGGATTTCTCTTGGGATAAATTGAACAGCCCCAGGAAAAAGTCTGCAGAGCGGATATTAATGGGTCCCACAACAAAATGAACAAGTATCTGATTGACAGCCCTGCAGGGAATCCCAAGGAACTCCATTCCTGTACACAGAGCTTCCGGTGAGCTTTTCGGTGTCTTGCATTTAATTATAAATGGAAAACTGAGCATTGTCAGACATTTGAGAACAGTTTGTAGTGAAAGACAAGCAACAAAACCTGAGGAGAAATAAAGGAGAAATAAGAAGTGTCAGGAGGAAAAGGAGACTTACGACAATTATCAACAGCCTCAGAAGGCAAGATGTTATATCCTTGAAACAAGAATAGGAGGCTAAATAAGAACTCATGGTGAATTAACAAAGAGATCCCAGAAACTAAAACCGTGATAGTAGAAACTTTTAAAATTAAATAAGTGATTTTGAAGATATAATTTAGAAAATCTCCCTATGCAATATCAAAAGAAAGAAAAGAAGGGGGAGGAAGACAAAGAGAAGAAAGAAGAGAAAGGCAAATAAGAGCTGAGTATCAAACCAAGACATCCAGTGGGGGAAGAGCAGAGATTCTGGAAGAGAAAGTATCAGAGAGTAAGTTGCCAAATGAGAAAATGAGAAAATTTCCCAAAATGAAGGGCCCAAGCCTCCAGACTAAATGTGCCCATGCACCCGCCCATCGGTCTGGCCCAGTAAATGAAGACGACCTCAGTGAGGAACACCTTTGTAAAATTGTTAGCATGTCAGCGAAGATTCAAAGTGTTCTAGGGAGAAATAATAGATCTTTTTAAAAAAAGACTTAAAAATCAGAATTGCATTTTTGAAACTTGTCAACAGCAACATTAGCCAACAAAATGCCCTTTTCAGTGAAAGGTAGAAGATAATGGAATGTCATCTTCAAAATGTTAATGGGAAAGTTTTCTAGTGAAGGAGGAACTGTATACAAAGTTCATCTCTAAATCAAGAATTAGATTCTGATAAATAAATTGTTATATGCACAAGTATTCAGAATTACCTCCAATGTACCCTTTCTTAAGGTGTTTTTCTGAGGAAACTACTAGAGGTTATAGTCTATAAAAATAAGGATGAAAACAAAGGAAGAGGAAAATATGAGAGGCACAGGATGCATCCAACAAGAGAAAGAGGGGAAGGATTTTCCCAAGACGATGCTGAAGTGGATTCTCAGAATGGACTTATGTAGCAGACCTGGAAAATGATCAGACCTGGTTGAAATAGGACGTCTCCAAGAAACACTCAAAGAAGAAAGTAGTAAAACACCAGAAGTGGTGAACCCTACTGACAGAACAGTTCAGCTCTCCTGGGTCACGGGCATTGGCAATTAAGTCCAAAATAATAAAAAATATTATGCAAGAAAGGAAATGTAATCATATCACATCTATCCACATGGTTTATGTGTTAGCTATAGTTAGGCAACTATAATGACATAAATAGTGAATATTGTTCTATCCCATGGTTATTAAATTGTTATTTCGGAGAATGTGGGGGATAAGAGAAAGTTTGCAATGGAGAATTGAGGAAGAGCTAGAAGTGATAAGGAGGGAGCTTCCTAAGGAGCTAAATCTTCATCTTCCATTATAAGGAGGTAATGTCAAAATTGAAAAACCAACAACAGCAGTATAAGCAGATTATTTAGAAATACAAAGGCACTCGTGGGCTGTAACTACCTTGCACTGACCTGTGAAAGCTGAGTGTTCTCAAAAATTCTCAAAAATTTTTTGAGCTGATTGCTAAACACAGCCATTATTAAAAAAATAAATTATATAAAACTTACAGTTAAATAAGTTATATTAAAAGCCAAGGGCATAAATCTCAAAATGTATCACTCCTCTCCATGTGGAAAAACAAGGAAAAGATTTTTCCCCAGAATCTCTAGAGGGAATCAGCCCCATCCACACATTGTTTTCAGCCCAGTGAGTCTCAGTCTGGACTTCTAACTTTCAGAACTAAATAATAACAAATCTGTGTTACTGTGAGTCATTAAGTTTGTAGTAATTAGTTATAGTAGCAAAGGGAAACTAATGCGGGAAAGGTTCCTCCTGCCTTGAGTGGTCAGTAGCGCTGAGGGGGCAAGACACTGGGGTATCCCTGGCCCGGGGTGAGTTCACTATGGCACTCATTAAATTCCTGCCACTCAGCCCACACTGGGAGAGACCACTGTGGTTCTAGCTGTCAGGAACAATATCCACAGAAATGCTAACAACATGGATTGAACATGTGCATGGGAAGAGCCGAGGGAACAAAGAACTTGTGAAAAGCCTGCAAGACACAGTCTGAGCAAGCCAAAATATGTATTTTAAGACCATATGTGTGATATTTAAAGCAAACAAAACAAGCTTACCCAAGTCTGCTTCAAGAAAAGTAAACTTGCAAAATTTGCAATCTAAAAGAACAAATACAAACACAAACATGGTAACCGAATCATTTCTATCCTCAAATTAATATGAAATTTAAAAAGAAAAAGAAAAGAACTGTTAAAAAGGAAAAACGAACAAATACATTCATGGCAACGAGTCATTAGACAGCTATGTGTTGAGTACCTGCCATAAAGATAACCTTAGGTTTCTGCTGTGTTCTCCCAGAGATGGCTGCGCTTCTCACATACATGGTTCCATCTGAGACTCTATGAGTTTTGGAGATAGGAAGGCAGAAGACAAAATGAATAAAAGCCTGTGTCCCCAAGTCTTGGCTTCATGTGCAGTGTGGTGCTATGGTAGATAGAAGATGTATACCTTGCCCTCAAAGAATTTACAATTGTTTGTCATATCACAGTTATGCAACCAGCATGACAAAAATGAAAATAATTCCTCAAATTTGCAAAAGGAACCCTCACCAGGCTGCCCTTAAGTAATAAAGAAGGCCGTTGCATTTCAGGTATTCATCTACAGGTTTGTAACTGCCATGTCTGACTAAAAATTAATTAGTAAATTAAAATCAATCAGAAATAAAGACAACATTGCACAAATATTACAATGTAAGTTAATGGAGAAATTAATAGAATTATAAAAATTTGTTTGAGGCACAGCTTTTCAGGAACAGAGTTATGACATAAATTAAATTAAATCTACATAATTAATAACTATTTATAGCAATTGTGACATTTTCTGGGACTTAGAGTATTTCCCCTAACCAAGTTCCCCTTGAGCTTGTTTCAAATGAACAGTGTTTTCTTTTCTTTTTTCTTTTTTTTTTTTTTTGCAGTTTTTGGCTGGGGTCAGGTTTGAACCCACCACCTCTGGTCTAGGAGGCTGGCACCCTACTCTTTTGAGTCACAGGCACTGCCTTGAACAGTGTTTTCTTAATTTTGACCCATGAGCTCTATTGGGCTTAATCTTTACAAGTCTTGGATAAAAAGTAGAAAATATTTAGCATGTGATTCAATTTACTAGGCTTTTTTTCTAAAAGTAACCTATTCCCATTATAAGCAAATATTAATTAGTGACTAATTTCTGATAGCATAACAAAGAAGGAACTCAATTTTTTTTTTTTTTTTCTGAGACAGAGCCTCAAACTATCCCCCTGGGTAGAGTGCCATGGCATCACAGCTCATAGCAACCTCCAATTCCTGGGCTCAAGCGAGTCTCCTGCCTCCGCCTCCCAAGTAGCTGGGACCACAGGCGCCTGCCACAATGCCCGGCCATTTTTTTGGTTGCAGCCATCATTGTTGTTTTGGTGGGCCCGGGCTGGGGATTCGAACCTGCCACCTTAGGTGTACGTGGCTGGCGCCTTAGTCGATTGAGCCACAGGCACCGAGCCTATGCCCTCACTCTTAACTCCCAATTTGTGATAAATTCCTATAAATCTTGAACCTCTTTTCTGAACCTGTTTTCTCTCTCTGGGAAATTAGGTCATACCTAGAAGATAATACTTCTCTCACAGTCCTGCCATTAGAGGGCATCTCTCTCTTGTAGCCCAGGTACACAGGGCTAGTAGCTATCCTTGCCAATCATTCCTATTTCAAGACCACTACTTTCTGTTTGTTTTATAGAAGCCCCTGCTCACAACCCTAATAAACTATCTTCCTCTCTGCTGCTGTCATCCACTGACCTGGATTTTCCATCACTCACTGAAAAGTCGGTTACTATCTGACTCCACTCCCAACTTCTGTCAACATTCTCAACATCTTCAACATCCAAGTGAAGGGCATATCCAACATCCTCATTTCCTCACCTCTCTAGGAAACTCCACCTTATCCAGCCACCTTCATAGTCACACCCTAGATCTCTATCCCCCCACCAAAAACTGCCCCACCTAAAACATTGTGAATGCCAGTACTCACTTTCCATCACAAACCTAGTTTGCTTCTAGTTTACTTGGAGTGTAACAAGTTGCTGTGTTGACCTTATCATCATTGCTTGTTTCTCAGCCCTCTTCTGTCATTTCCCTTCATGTTCCATGACTATAATCACTCCCTTGTACTCCTCTGTCTCTGATGTATTCAGCTGGATAAAGTCTAACCTCAAGTGATCTTGACTATTTAATTCTCCACGTATGACTCTGAGGAACTAACTATGGTAGAAGAAAAAAGAAGATACATTGGTTGAACTTTTAATTTCTGACCTTAACCTCAAACAGGCTATTAATATTGCCACTTTTTTCTAGTAAATTCGTTTCCTACTCCAAAATAATCATGAGATATTTTTTTTTCAAACCTCTAACTCACCTCTTCTCTCAAGAGTTGCCTATGACTTCACTGAAAAATAAAGGAAACCATCGAAGGGGAGCTCCATCTGCCCACTACCAAATCTATAAACCCATCAGCACTTGGACCCATCCATCAACTCTATCTTCTCTCTTGCTGTAACTGAGGGCACATGCCCCTTTCTTATCAAAATCCAAAACCTCAATACATGCTTTGGAGCCATCCCCCTCATCTTCTCAAGAATTTCACTTCTTTATTCCCCTTCTCTTTTGCATCATCAATTTCTTCCTATGTACTAGATCATTCTTATTAGTATAGATACGCTCTAGTTATTTCCCATCTAGAGAGACACACAAAAGACTTCCCTTCATGTTTTTCCATCACAGTTAAAAGTTCTCCAAAAGATCATCTATACCAGAGGTTCCCAAGGTATAGTTCCAGACCAGCAGCATCAGTATCACCTGAGAATTTATAAGAAACGCAAATTCTCAGGTACCAACCCAGAGCTACTGAATCAGAAACTATGAGGTAGGTCTATTAATCTGCATTTTACCAAGTAATCCCAACACACACTGAAGTTTGAGAACCACTAATCTATACCCCTGCTACTCAAAGTTTGCTCCATGGACCAGCATTACCTCGAAGATCATTTAAGAAATGCAAGATCTTGGGCCCTTTTGATCAGATCTCCAGGTGATTTATATACTTTTTTTTTTTTTGGAGACAGAGTCTCATTGCGTCACCCTCAGAGTGCCATGGCATCACACCTCACAGAAACCTCGAACTCTTGGGCTTAAATGATTCTCTTGTCTCAGCCTCCCAAGTAGCTGGGACTACAGGCACCCACCACAACGCTTGGCTATTTTTTGGTTGCAGTTGTTCAGATGGCCCAGGCTGGGTTCGAACTAGCTACCCTCGGTGTATGTGGCTAGCGCAGTAACCACTGTGCTACGGGCGCTGAGCCAATTTATATACTCCTTAAGAAGTTTGAGAAACACAGATCTACACACAACTAATTCATTTCCTCAACTCCCACTCTATCCTCAACTCATTCCACTGAAACAATTCTTCCCAAGGTCATTTATGACCACTGTTACAAAATCCACAGCCCCTTTTTTAGATTAGTAATTGATGTGGTTATCATTTCCCCTTTCTCTAGATACTCTCCATCCTGAAATCTGTATCAATACTTCTATTGGTTTTCTATGGCAACTACATCTGTCTCCATTGTATGTGCTTTCTCTACTTAAGTTCTATATGTTGGAGTTCTTCAGCACGTGGTACTGAGCCCTCCCCCCCTCCATTCTCCTTTTTTCTTTTTTGGGGGGATAGAGTCTTACTATGTTGCCCTTGGTAGAGTGCTGTGGCAGTCACAGCTCACAGCAACCTTCAACTCTTGGGTTCAAGCACTTCTCTTGCCTCAGCCTCCCAAGTAGCTGGGACTACAGGCACCCACAACACAGCTATTTTTTGTTGCAGTGTCATTGTTGTTTATCTGGCCTGGGCCGGATTCGAACCCACCACCCTTGGTCTATGTGGCTGAAGCCATAACCACTGTGCTATGGGTGCCAAGCCACATGCTCCTTTGAAATAATCTCAACTATACCATACCTATGACTTTAAATTAAATGCCATTCATACACTGAAAACTCCAATGTATGTCTCTTACTAAAATCTCTTCTCTGAGCCCTGTGTGACATTCTATAAGAAAGACATAAAAGCACCTTAAAGTTAGCAAGTTCAAAACACCCAGAACTATTCCTCTCCTTGTCTCTCTTATCTCAATAAAAGGACAACTGCTCAAGCCAGATACTTGATTTTTATCCGGGATTTCTCCCTTTCCTCCAGTCCTCAGGCCCCTAACCAAATCTACCAGCCAATCCATGGTCTTTACCTCCAAAATACATCTCAAATTCAATTTCTCTTCATTTCATTGCTATCATATTAGTCCATGTCATCCTTATCACCAGCCTGCCTTCTTATACTGGTATCCTTGCCTCCTATTTTGCCCCCTTCTAAATACTCTCCACAAACATCCAAAATAGTCTTTTAAAAATACACTCCACTGCTTCAAGTCCTTCAAGAAATTTTCTTGGTAAATAGAATAAAATGCAATTTTTAAATCATGGCCTATAAGACCCAAGTGGTCTGACCACCACTGATCATTTCCACCTGCTCCTACTATGCTCTAAACCAGGGGTCCTCAAACTTTTTAAACAGGGGGCCAATTCTGTCTCTCAGACCGTTGGAGGGTCAGACTGTGTGCCCCGGGACGAGTGAGCTGCTAAGCAGGACAGGCAGCGGTGGCAAAAACACCTGGGGGGCCTGGGGAGCCAGATGAACGTCCTAGGTGGGCTGCAGTTTGAGGACACTTGCTATACTGCTCCTTTCAGTTCCCTCAGCTACTCAGGCTGTTTCTGGTTCCTAGGATTCACTTCTTCTTCAAAGTCCCCCCCCCCCAGCTAAATCCTTATCCTTCAAGTATTACTTAAATTGTTGCCCCCTGAGAGATGGATCTAAGAGGTTCCAAGCAGTTACTCCTCGTCACACACCTTCACTGACTCCTTCCTTATCCCGCATAAAGGGGGGGAGGGGTTCTCTTCTCTTCCACTCACTTTACTCCTACAAACCCATAAATTAGTAACTTCTTTCCTCTTAGAAGCAGCAAGTAAATTTATACTCTTCTCTAAACTAGCTCTGGTGAGATTAGAAAAGTGACCAGTGCTCCTACATGACCTCGCTTCTTCAACTCTCCACTTCAGAGTCTGCCTGCTATCTGTAGATTGAAAACTTTCTGCTCTCCTCCATAGTAAGCCTACTGGGGAGAAAGGAACACCAGCACTTTTCTAGTTCATCTGCCTGTGACTGAGTATGTAAGTTCAACTCACTGGGGGAGAAAAAAAAGCCCACTTGACTTACTTATCCAAGCCATTCCCAATGCCATCTTTAATAGTAATAAAGTACATGTTTTTATCTTTATTTGACTCTTGGATGTATTCAGCAAAAGGCATGTTATGATTAATCAGCACCCTAGAGACTCCAATAACCACAACTTATTATTATATTTATTTACCATCCAGCAGACTGGTTAAATAAGGACTAGGACTTTGGAATTAGACTATCTGAGTTTTAATTCCAGTTTTTCCACTTAAAAGAAATACAATCTCGAGGAAGTTAATTAATTCTTTCAGCCTCATATATGTAATGAGGATTATGTTTATATCTAATCTGTAGGGCATTTGTTAGAGTTAAATGTAATACCTTTTATAGTGGGTTTAACAAAGAGTCTGGCCCATAATAAAGCTCAAGTATTAAACATTAATAATGTCTGCCCTTCCCGTTTGTCCTAAGCATCCTGAGAGAAGGAAGTGTGTTTTACTCAACACAGTATTATACGGGACTTTGCTTAATGCTTGGCACATAGCACATTCTCAGTAAATGCTTAATAGAAGCATAATGCACAGAGCATTCTACAATGTAGCTATACCAAAATATGAAAGAAAAAAGTTCAGTGATATCATTTGGCTATTTTTATATATTCCACAGCGTCTAACAAGAAATTGTTATTAATGTTAAAAATTAACATTTATGCAAATCAAAACCACTTTGAGATAGATATCACCTAACCCTCGTGAGAATAGCCCACATGACAAGGTCCCAAAGCTGCAAATGCTGGTGTGGGTGTGGAGAGAGCGAAAGACTTATGCACTCCTGGTAGGATTGCAAACTAATATGGCCCTTTTGGAAAGATGTATGGAGATCCTCAAAGAGCTAAAAGTAGACCTCCCATTTGATCCTATAATCCCATCACTAGGTAACCATCCGGAAGAAAAAAAATCATTTTTTCATAAGGACATTTGCACTTGAATGTTTATAAGAAGCTCAATTCACAATTGCAAAGATGTGGAAACAAGTGAAGTGCCCACCTACACCCAAATGGATTAATAAACTGCGTTGTGGTATGTGTACATCACGGAATCCTATACAGCCATAGAAAGGAGACTTTGCATCTTCTGTGTTTACCTAGATGGATTTGGAGAACGTTCTCCTAAGTATAATATCTTAAGAATGGAAAAATAAGCATCCCACATACTCAATTCTATGCTGAAACTAATACATCAACAATTACAGACCCACATGAGAAAAAAACCACAAATTGAAGAAAGGGAGAGAGGGGGTGGCACCTGTGGCTCTGTGGGTAGGGTGCTGGCCCCATATACCAAGGGTGGTGGGCTCAAACTCGGCCCCAGCCAGCTAAAATAGCAACAACAACAAAAAAAGCCAGTGGTTCAGTGTCCATAGCACAGTGGTTACCGCACCAGCCATATACACCAAGAGTGGCAGGTTTGAACCTGGCCCAGTCCAACTAAACAATGACAACTGCAACAAAAAATAGCCGGGCATTGTGGCAGGTGCCTGTAGTCCTAGCTACTTGGGAGGCGGAGGCAAAAGAATCACTTAAGCCCAAGAGTTTGAGGTTGCTGTGAGTTGTGATGCGATAGCACTCTATTGAGGTATTGAGGGCAACAAAGTGAGACTCTGTCTCCAAAAAAAAAAAAAGAAAGAAAGGGGGAGAGGAGGGTTTGGTAAGTTCCCACCTAACCAGTACAATGTAGGGCCATGTGGCACACTTTCTGGGTGAAAGACTCAACTGCAACTGGGATTTTACCTTAGAAACACAAACAGGCTCGGCGCCTGTGGCTCAAGTGGGTAAGGAGCCAGCCACATACACCTAAGGTGGCGGGTTCGAATCCAGCCCAGGCCCGCCAAACAACAATGACAGCTGCAAACAAAAAATAGCCAGGCGTTGTAGCGGGCGCCTGTGGTCCTAGCTACTTGGGAGGCAGAGGCAGGAGACTCGCTTGAGCCCAGGAGTTGGAGGTTGCTGTGAGCCGTGATGCCACAGCACTCTACCCAGGGGGACAGCTTGAGGCTCTGTCTCAAAAAAAAAAAAAAAAAAAGAAAAGAAAAGAAAAGAAAAAAAGAAACACAAACCACGTTACCTAATCATATTTTTAAAAATGAAAAAAAAAATCCACAAAAATTTGAGACTTATTGAATACTTATTGCTAGGCACTATTTTTTGTTTTGTTTTTTTGAGACAAGATCTCACTCTATCACCTAGCTGGAGTGCAGTGGCATGATTAGAGCTCACTGCAACTTCAAACTTCTGAGCTCATAATCCTTCTTCCTTAGCCTCCTATAAGTGCTGTTTTTAAATCTTTACATATATGAAAGTCTTTAATTATCACAACCACCGGCTCGGCGCCTGTGGCTCAAGTGGCTAAGGTGCCAGCCACATACACCTAAGGTGGCGGGTTCAAATGCAGCCTGGGCCCACCAAAACAACAACAACAGCTGCAACCAAAAAATAGCCGGGCGTTGTGGCAGGCACTTGTGGTCCCAGCTACTTGGGAGGCTGAGGCAGGAGACTCACTTGAGCCCAGGAGTTGGAGGTTGCTGTGAGCTGTGATGCCACAGCACTCTACCCAGGGGGCTAGCTTGAGGCTCTGTCTCAAAAAAAAAAAATTATCATAACCACCTTATGAGAAGACATTATCGTAATTCCCATTTTACAGATATGCAAACTGAGGCACAAAGAGATTAAGTAATGTGCCCAGGCAGAACTGAGGTTCAAATCTAGGTGATATGATTCAAGTACGATCTCTTAACCACTACATCATAATGGACAAACAAGTTCAACTTTACTAACAGTTCAGTCCATTTTTAAAAATTCTAATTATATGAACTCTACTTCTTTTCTAAAATACTTACTACTACAATTACATTTCATAAGGAAAAAGAGTTTCCCTGTGATCTTGTACTGAACTCAGAATAGTATCAATGAGAAGTACTTCATAAGAAGAAACTTTGACTCTAAATATATAACTTTATTATGGGTAAGTTTCCAATCCCTAAACTTCAATTATTCTCCGCGAAATCTAAAACACTAAATGAATCAATGATGTGTTACAAATTTCTTGCAAATACCAAAATATCACTTCATAAGTATTTCTGGAAATAACTCCTTCATGTGATTCTTTTGTGAACACAAAAGAAACATTAAACATAGTACCTGATGTCACAGAACTTATCATCTAATTGGGAAGATGTAACATACATGAAGCAAGGAATGCCCAATAAAATATTATAACAGCATACAAAGAAATAGGTTCAAAAATACACAAGTTAGATTTAAAATTTATGTATAAAAATAAGTTTATTTATGTATAAATAAATAATGAGTTTCATTTATATGAAATATATAAATGTTCACTATAGCCTGTTCACAAGAACAAAATCAGAAATATCTAACATCCACTAGGGGATGCTTCAAATAAATTACAGTACATTCTCATGTCTAATATATTGCAGCCATTAACAAGAATTTCCACACACTTCTATGGACGTTATATTAATGACAGTAAAAATGCATTTCAGAAATGGTGACTCAAATGTATACTCACATGTGTATATAGTATACACACACACAGAAGAAATGCCTAATATACCCCAGACTTTTAACATTTTTGCCTTTTATATATAGTATTTGTATTCTTTGGGTTTTTTTGTTTTTTTTTAAGAGACAGAGTCTCACTTTGTCACTCTCGGTAGAGTGCCGTGGCATCACAGCTCACAGCAACCTCCAGCTGTTGGGCTTAGGCAATTCTCTTGCCTCAGCCTCCCAAGTAGCTGGGACTACAGGTTCCCGCCACAATGCCCGGCTATTTTTTTGTTGTTACAGTTTGGCCTGGGCGGGGTTCGAACCCACCACCCTCAGGATATGGGGCTGGTACCCTACTCACTGAGCCATAGGCAACGCCAATTCTTTGGGGTTTTTAAAATAAGCTTATATCTTTTAATAAGACCATTAGTAAAGTTAGAAGTATAAGTTATTTGTGTTGTTCTGTCACTCTAAAACAAAAAAACAGAACTACTCTAAGTTTAATAAAACTGCTATTAATAAAACAATCATATTTCTTTCAAATAACACATGGCTATGAGTATACTATATAAATATACTTCCTCCTCTCTAAACCCTAAGCATTTTCTACCTTATACTACTACACAATTTTCAAATCTATCACTTATGATAATTTCATTAAATATATGTACCACAATCTGTTCAATCTTTCTCTTATTGATGGATGTTATAGCCATTCCATTCACTCACACACACATATATAATATAAATACTACTATTTATAGGTACATCTTCATGTACAATGCTTCTTTTGTAGTTGCATGAAGTCCTCAAAACAGACTAATTTTTATTTCAAAGGACGTATACTCTCACTTTAAAAACATTCTTTTACCTGAGAAAGTAAGTTAGGAACTATTCAAAGAAACTGCTCTCTAATCCCCACATCAAAAGTTGCTTAGTAATCCCTACATCAAAAGTTGCTAAAGCTGCTCGGCACCTGTGGCTCAAGTGGCTAAGGCTCCAGCCACATACACCTAAGGTGGTGGATTCAAATCCAGCCCGGGCCTGCCAAACAACAATGACGTCTGCAACCAAAAAAATAGCTGGGCCTTGTGGCGGGTGCCTGTGGTTCCAGCTACTTGGGAGACTGAGGCAGAAGACTTGCTTGAGCCCAGGAGTTGGAGGTTGCTGTGAGCTGTGATGCCACACACTCTACCCAGGGAAACAGCTTGAGACTCTGTCTCAAAAGAAAAAAAAAAA
>CAUYQV010086696.1:0-39515 GCA_963574575.1 Galagoides demidoff | reverse complement strand
GAATGCTTACGATCCATCCTTATAGGGGCCCCCCCCCCCCCCCCCCAACACCAAAAAAAAAAAAAAAAACAAAAAATTAAAAAAAATAAAAAAAAAAAAATAAAAAAAACAAAACAAAAAAGAGAGTAACAACACCACTACCACCCCCCCCCCCCGCGCCGGGTGCGCCGCCGCGGGGGGGGGGGGCCCCGCCCCCCAGAAGGACGGATCTGAAGCATTCTATGTACTTCAAAAGGTGACCCCCAAAGAAGGAAATGTTGGAGAGCTAGGCTATTTGGAGGGATTTCAATAGAAGATCTTTTGCTATACCAATGGCTTATAAATATATGCATCTCAATAGGCTGTACAGGGACTGTGTGGGTTCTTAAGGAAAGTATTTGCCTTGCAGTTTGGACTTTGCCCCTGGTGACCGGCTGTCCTCTGCATTGTAGAGTTAGTTCCTGAAAGCTGAGTAATTCTCTTTAGGCAGAGGGGAGAAATGACAGAGGAAAGGGAATGAACTTTTCTCTAGTATCACTCAGAGCATGGAAGCAGGGGCTGCTCACAGCAGCCTTAAAAGATAGATACATCCTCTTCCTTTTACAGACAGGGAAACAGAGACTAATAAAAAAGCTACCGGCCCAGCCCCGCAGCCCGGGCTGGAAGTGCCAGGATTCAAGTTCAGATCTGCCTCCTTCCAACGCCCCTGTTTTTCCCACCTCATCACACCTGCCCTGTGAAGGCTGACACTGCAGAAAAGAAAAGTCACAAGGTGACAGGCCACGGGACTACGTCCTTCCTGTACAACTGGAATGTCCTCTGTGATGGCACAGAATAGCCTCTCTGCTCCTGCACACGGAGCCCCACCCCACCCCGCCTGGCCTTGGCCTGCCACCCATGGGGGCACACACAGAACAGGCGGGAGAGGGCTTTTCTCCCCTGCGGGGGCAATGCTCTTGTGCTCCTGTCTAGTTGAGTGTGGGGAATAGGATGTTGAGAGGACTAGGATTGGTGTCCCACCCCTGCTCCCCACCTCCCCAGTCTGGAGAGGCCACTGGCCCAGCTTCTGCATCTGTAATCGGGAATGACTCCAAGTGGCAGCCTACATCACAGGCATGTTGGCCAGGGTGGTAAATGTGACCAAGCAGAGGGAATTTGGGGTTTGAGTGCTACGCCATGGAAGTAAATATTCAGCCCTATCTTGGGTCCCCTGACTTTAAGCTGCGAGCAAATCAAACGCTGCTCCCGATCGCCCTGCACCTCCTTCACGCAGCACCTCCGTCACCCAGCACTGCCTTCACCCAGCACCTCCTTTTCCCACTGGTCATTTTTACTCTACCCTGCTTCCTGACCTGCTGGACTGCAATTGAGCCACTTTATTCATTTTCCCTGGTGAAAGAGCCATGCCCTGTCTGGCTCGGGTCCACATCCAACTCCAGCAGCAGTGGTGGCTGTGTGGGCCTGCAGATAGTATGTGCCCACTGCAGTACTTCCTAGTAACCCTGATGCCCGAATTTTCTCAGCTCCTCTGGGGGGAGTGTCCTGCTGCACCCTTAGTGTAATCATCTTTCTCCTGTAAGAGATGTTCGGACCAGACCGTGCTAAAAGCATCTTTGACTTAGGGGTTCTTTATCCATGAGGAGGGGGAGACCCAGCTCTCAGGCTTAGCAGGTAAGTGGGGAGAGAAGCCAGCAGCAGGCTCAGAAGGTGCTGACATGCCCAGGTGAGTGGACCGAGGCCGAAACCTGAGCCCCAAGAAAGCTGTCCCCCAGCCTGGATTTTGATGTCCCACAGACCTCAGTTCAGTTCCTGCCAGCAACTTCCTTTGGGCAAGTCACTACACTTCTCTGAGCCTCAGTTTGCTCATCTGTAGAATGGGGTTGATAACAGTTTGGATTTCCCAACATTTCTACAAGGATCAAATGAGATAATTTATGAAAAGCATACTTGTGGCTTGGTGCCTGTGGCTCAATCGGCTAAGGCACCAGCCACGTACACCTAAGATGGCGGATTCGAATCCCCAGCTTGGGCCCGCCAAACAACAATGATAGCTGCAACCAAAAAATGGCCGGGCGTTGTGGCGGGCGCCTGTGGTCCCAGCTACTTGGGAGGCAGAGGCAGGAGACTCGCTTGAGCCCAGGAGTTGGAGGTTACTATGAGCTGTGATGCCATGGCACTCTACCCAGGGGGAAAGCTTGAGGCTCCGTCTCAAAAAAAAAAAAAAAGAAAATTAATTTTCATGTCCCCTACTCTGTGTATACAATAGTCCTCCTCTGTCCTCCCTGAAGGTAGATCTGGGGTCAGCTGATGCTTGTATTTTAAAGGTCTTCTTAAAGAAAAGGGTACAAAATTACAGACACAGATTTAGTCACAAAAGTGATTTTCTTTTTTTAGAACAAGAAAAAGAATCACAATAAATTACATAACTTAAAAGCAAAATATTCCACAGAAGTCATGAACCCAGACAAATGAGACACATTTTTATTAAGTAATGGCCTGAATCACTTCTATAGTACATGTTCTTCTTTCAGCTGTAACCACCTCAATTTCTTATAAGAAGAGTTTTATAATATGATTTTTGCTAGAAAGACTTAAAAGATCATTTAATTATTTGTCTAGGATAGTTGATTAAAATACGTTTTTATTGTTGATAACCATGTCTCTTGCACTAACTATTATAGACATCCTCACTGCCCGATTGTAGGACTGCCATGTGTGGATGCCCTACGAACACAAGAATTGTAATACAGCCTATTCTGCAGAATTCCTAGTGAGTTCATAATTGTATATGCTGAAAAACTGAGTCCACTCCTGACAGATCACTTCTGTTTCCATCAGTCATCAGTGAGAACTGAATCCTCCACTTCCACTTACTCACATCTGGTCATTAGAAAATAGTACACAGACTAAGCTTCAGGCTTCATACTCCTATTGTTCCCCTGTCATCGCCCACATCCTTGCAGTGGCAGGTGACATAGGATACACACATTTCACTGTATACCCTGTGACTCTCCCTCCCTCCGTGAACAGTAAGAGGACTCCTGGGAGCCAGTCCAACACTGGGACCCCCAATAATCACTAACCCAAACCCAGAAATCCTTGTGAGCCACGTACACTAAATTCCTCTAAACACGCACTAAACTCCCCACCTAAACTCCCCTCCAGTATATCCAAAAATGCACAGAGGCCCTCCAAGACCTCCTGACTCAAAGGGAGGTATGCTTGAGTGGGAAGGATTAGTAGTCTTCCTTATTTGCTAAGAAGATGTCATATTGCAATATTTTACACTATTTAATTATTAAAATGTATTAATGTTATTTTGTTTTAAAAAATATGACTATGTACTGTGCCACAGCCTTGGAAGAGCCATGTACCAGCAAAGGGCCCTAAAGCACAATTTTCATGCGCTTGCTGGTAAATGGCCCCTGGTTACCACCATATCCCCAAACAAGGGGGTGTTCAGCACATAGCTTGTGTCAGCACTTGATTACTGCATTAGTTTCCTGGGGCTGCCACGACAACTTACCATATACTGGGGGGCTTAAAATGAGAGAAATTTATTCTTTCCTAGTTCTGGAGGCTAAGAGTCCAAAACCACAGTATCGGCAGGGTCATGCTTCTTATAAAGACTCTGGAAAAGAATTTGTTCTTGACTTTTCCAGTTTCTGGTAGCTCCTAGCAATCACTCCCTTGGATTCTTTGGTTTATAGCTGCTTCATTCCCATCTCTGCTTCTACTTTCGTGTGGCCTTCTTCCCCACGTTCCTGTGTGTCCTTTTCTGTGTCTTATAGGGACCCTCTCATTGGAATCAGGACATACCTAATCCATTATCATCCCATCTTGATCCTTACCTTAATTATGCCAGCATAGACCTTTTCCCAAATACAGTTAAATTCTCAGGTTCTGGGTGGACATGAATTTGGGGGTGGGGACACTACTCAGCCCATTATAGTTGTGGAGTGAAAAGGGAGCAGTGCCCATGGTCACAGGTAGGGGGAGGCCAAAACTGTGCACAGTGGGGGGAACACTTTTGAGATTAAAAACGGGATTGAGACCCAGTGACCATAGCACATTAATCTTATCTTACAAGTCATAGGCAGGGTTCTGAACTTCCCAGAGTTCCCTTCCCAGACAGGGCTTTGATGCTGAAGATAGGAGGACTCCATAGCAGAGCGATAGCTGGTGGGTGGCTGATACACAGGCTGCTATTCAGTTGCATGGGTGTGTGTACTACAAGTCTACCTGAAATCTGGTTCCCTCTACAATGACCAGCTTTTTTCTCTTGAGCCAGATCAATCTGAGAACTCCAGAACTGCTTCTGCTTAAGTCCATTCTGCTACCTGCAGGGAAAGTGTGGGAGGCTGACCTTCAAAGGCTGTTCCTAGAATTCCATGTCACAGGGCTCCTACTGCCAGTGGCAAGTCAGGATGTCTCTCCACAACTCCCCAACTTCATATCACATCTCCAACCACAGCAGGTCCACAGACAGCCCCTCCTGGTCAGGTTCCATCACTGCTCCCAGCCCCAGGGCTCTCCTTTTGTGCTATAGTTACAGAGTGGTGGGGCCTCCTGCTGATGCCAATACTCATTCCTGTCCAATATACCTGAACTCTGCCTTCGGCCCAGTCACCAATTCTGTGCACTAAAATCCCTTGGTTTTATAGTTGAAGTCTCAATGGTATAACTATCAATGTTAAGAGAGGAAATGAAATTCCAACCAATGTAAATTATTTTATGAGTTGCATTAATAAGTGGTTAAATCAGTATATTAGTTTATATTAACAGATATATACTATAAATAATTTTACAGAGGGTGCCAAAACAGTATGCATATTTTAAGAAAGGACAAAACTGTATTAAAATTGTAATGCTCAAGTCATGTTTGACTTCTGCAATTACAAGAGGTGTTCAAACATGACTTCCACTCACTTTTTGTTATTGTATGCACCGAGGGTACCAAACGGATTAAAATTGTAGTACCGTATGAGTTCTGCAATTATAAGAGATATGAGATGCAACATACAAGGTAACAAATGAGATCAGTACGTGGTGAGTATTACAATTTGAATACGGTTTTCTTCCTTTCTTAAAATGTGTATACATTTATGGGTACCCTCTGTATATATGTGTTTATACATGAATGTATTAGAAGAATACAAGGAGGCAAGTTAAGTTGTAAATACTGATTTAACTTTTTGGAACTTAATAATTTCTCATATTGACTTCATAAAGGTTAACAGTTATAATTTATGAAAAACCCACTTAGCTGCACCTCACCAGATGGCCTTTCATGGGGACTGATTAGGTCAATCCAGCACCCACAGTGTCCTTCCTTGTAACAAGTGACCACAAGGCTGGGTGAGAAGCAGGAGTTAGTCAGTTATTCTGAATTCAAAGCTCAGGGTTTTTGAGTCTCAAACCCATCTCCTTTGTATATCAGCAAAATGTACCTGTGTCTGAGGCTGCCTTGCTCTCTTTGACTCTTGTGTGCTACATCCCTTTGTCTGGTTGTCACCCCTCCGCAGAGTGGTATTCCCAGCACTCAGGGGTTGCAGGGTCCACCATGCAGAAGCCCCAGCTTGTCATCACAGCCGGTCTGCTGTGATCTCCCTGAGGCTCTTCCAGAGCCTTCCTTTCTTTCCTCCTTTTCTGGGCTTCTGTTTACTGCCCTGGCCTTGATCCTCCACTTGCAGAGGGTGAGGGAGGGGTGGAATCTTATCATTGATTTACTGTTAAGGTGATCTGACACCTCCTTTCCCAGAACGATGGACATGCTTTCTTTGTTTCTAGAAAAAAAAAAAAAAAGAGGAAGAGAGATCCAAAAGGAAAATTCCAAGTACGTTAGTACCTGGGTAGGGAAGATACTTTAGATACTTTGCCACAGGATCCTCCCATCATCCCCTGGAGTCACCATTCACTGAAAATAGCCCAGCCCCTTGCATGAACAAACCTTGCCCTTCCCAAACTGAAATGCTAATAACTTCAGCATTTAGAAGACATGGTGTGGCATAGACACTGATAATCTCACCCCAGCTGAGCATTCATCATTCCTGACACCAGATGGTATTTGAGACATGGGATTCCCCCCACCTTGCTCCATTAATACTACTCCCTCTTGCAAACAAAAGCTTTTTAAATGGTGAGTAATTTGTAAAGCATAAATTGGATCGTAAATGGATATTTATTTTTACGTAAATCTTGGCAAACTGAGGCAGCTACTTTACAGAGGTGATTAAAATTTAAAAGCCAGCATTGCAAGAGGAAGATAATAAAGGGTGGTTATTTACAATGGCCATATTTACAATAAAATGCTAAATTTATTTTAATAAATACTAATTTTATATTTATGAACAGTCATTCATAGACAAGACAATAAAAACTTTCATTTCTGCTTACTGGATTTTCTGTACAGCCTATAAATCAAATCCTTCACTCAACACTGCATTCATACTTTGAGCTTGTTAGCTTTTCTCAGAGAAGTCAAGTCTGTTGTTTCTTAAATCTGTTTTCTTTATAATAAATGACTTTATTGATTTGGTTTGAGCTCAGCTCCAAATATAGCCGAATAATGCTAATAGTCCAAGAAAGAGGGGGAAATGAGAGAGTATTTTATCAGCATGTTTCAGAGTCACAGGTAAAAACCATGGTGGTTAGCAATTTCTTTGTATAGTAACCACTTACAAAGCCCTTGAATAGGCAGCTGTTAATAGCAGGGTCCAAGTCACCACATTTTCTTCAGATTCTGACTTGTTGACATTTTTTTAATTTAGCAAGTTTTTTTTACTTGATTATTTTTTAATAACCTTAACTGATGATAAAGGGAAAGTTTTCCTTCAGGAAAAAATATTGGGTGGTTAGAAGTTTTCGAAAGTTTTGCCCTATTCTAATTTAAAATAAGTTTGAACCCAGAAGATAGTATTGTCAAATTAGGTCAATTTTTTTTTTTTAATCTCAGTATTTTGGATGAATGAGAAAAGCCAATGTAGGCTGAGGTATTATGCCAGTGTTTTATGTATTCAGTCAAAAATTATTTCTTGAGCATGCATTATGTGCCAAAATAGCTATATAACAACATAGCTCTGTATTAGAAGCTACAGTGAGGGCAAGTGGCCAGGAAGTTGGCCTGTTCCTGGGAAACAGCTGAGAGCAAAGCCATGTCAAAAGCCACCCACTGAAGTGATGCATAGATAGTATCCAAGAATATCTGTATCTGTAGAAATAAAGAAGGGACAGGAATAATTAAGACACAAAATTTTTTTTTTTCTGATAGGAACTGGTTGGAGGCAATGAAACTTTGATGCACCTGACCAGGACTCTTGTTTTAATAATTCCTATTGCCACTCAATTGGACCTTAGAGTGAACAATGAGGACTGAGTGAGAATCTTATGGTACCTTAGGGATAAACCTAGGATGCCTGACTCGTCTCTTGTGCTTTTTTCCAGCATCAAAATAACGCACTCTATGAAATAACACAATCAAATATGAAATGCTACCAATATATTATTAATTCATTACCTCAATTTGTCTGTTGTCACAGTGGAACGTGACTCTGAAACTTAGATCTATCCATATTTCCAGCAGATGCTTTAGATCTGTCCTTGAAAGGAAGCTCAAAACAGGGTTTGCTTCTGGTAAGGCACAGGGATCCAAAGTGTCTTAGACTGTGACTCCCAGTAACACACCTCCTATAGTCATACCCTGGTGGCCCCCTCCTACACTGACTCTGATCTTGGACAATGAGATATTGACAAACACATGTCTACAGAAGATAGGTGTTTTCTTATCACAGCTTGTCCTCTTGGAATCCAGCTGCCGTGTAAAAAGGCCCAAGGTAGTCAGACAGAGAGACAGAGAGGGAAAGAGAGAAAGAGAATGAGAGGGAGGAGGTTCCAACCTTTCAGACATCCCCTCCAAGGCTCCAGATCTATAAATTACATTATCTAGAATGTTCCAATCCCAGAAGCCTTCTGTCTGCAACCATGTGAAAGACCCTATGTGGGCCAGCAGAAGAACCACCTTGCTGAACTCCAAGCTAGCTCACAGAATCATGAGAAAAGGTTGCTGTTTTAAGCTATCGAGTTTGGGAATAGTTTTTACACAGTAACAGATAGGTATCAAAACATCAAGGTATCATTGAATAAATCTTAAGGAAGAGGATGAAGATGAGGAGAACAAGGAGGGGGAGAGGGAAGGGAAAAACAAAATCTAGTTCCGTACATCCAAAGTCATATACCAAACCAACAAGAAAACAAGGCTTGCTGTGAACGCTTCAGATCCTAACAGTTTCCTTGGTTTACATGTAATTTTTAAAAGTATTACATTGTCACTATCCAGTATACATCTCGACAGATAGCAAATTCCAGAATCAGCCTCCCAGTGGAAAATTCACCCATGCAGATTATAAACTGCGAAATCTGTGTGCAACTTGGCGAAAGACCATCAAATTTAGAATCAACAGCAAGGCTTCTGGACATAACTATTCCATCTCAAGCCCCATATTAACTGAAAATTGCTCTGGTGAAGTTATAAGCTGACATCTGCAAAGAATTTTCAGCAACTACTGTTATCTAACACCTGCCTCTCCAATTAAGGATACTGACCTTTTGAAGTTTTAAGGAAGGGTGGTTTTTAAATTTGTTTCTCTCCAGTTATTTTAAAATTGATCTTTATATCGTCCTCGGACATCCAACCCTAAATCACATAGCACCCTCTCTCAATTTAGTCACATTGAGATGAGTCAAGTAGTCAAGGGGGAGTTGTCAGAAATAGCTCACAAAGAAAGGCCTGGGTAATGTAGGAATGCAGAATAAGCAGACATCTGAAACTTGGCTCCTCTTGGCTCAGTAGCAAACCTTCCCTTTTCTCTTCTTAATAGGGAACTAACAATGCCTTATGCTTATATTTCCCGAGGGATTCTGGGAGTTTGAAGAGGCCAAATTTTCCTACCTGCAGTTTGAAGATTAAAGACTTAGAGATGTGTTGAGGGGCTTCTCACAGGTTGCTGACCAACTGAGGACTGTAGCTGCTGACTGCTCTAACTGGGGGAAGCAGGCCTGGTTTGGGTTGGTCCTACTCTGCCACAGCAGCTGCTGGCCATGAGTGCTGGAAAATAATGGCAAAAAACCTCTGGTGATGGGCGAGAATTTGAAAGAAAAAGATAGCAAATTAATTGGGAAGAGGTGTATATAGAAAAATATTAATTCTTCAAAAGACCTGCTTTCCAGTAAAATCTGTGTGAACCAAACTCAAAAGTGAATGTCCATTTTGAATTTAATTTTTTAGATCAATACACTTTTACAAGTGGTATTAGTTTCATAAATTTACCACTGCTTAGCAGCTTAAAAGAACATTAATTTGCTATCTTACAGGCTGGAGGTCAGAAGTCTGAGATGAGTCTTACAGGGTAAAAATCAAGGTATGGGCAGGCCTGGTTTCCTCGGGAGACTCCAGGAGACAGTTCATTTACTGCTTCTTCTGGTTTCCTGAGGCTGATGCCATTCTCTGGTTTGTGGCCACCTCGTCACCAACTCTGCTTCTTGTCATTCTGTCACCTTGTCTTCTGATCTTACACCTGCCATAATCCTTTTATAAGGAGTCCTGTGCTTACAATAGGGCCCACCTGGATTATTAATACAGCATGATCTGGATCATTAATTCTGGGTTTTTAATACAGAATAATCTCCCCATCTCAGAATCCTTAACCACATCTGTAGAGTCCCATTTGTCGTGTAAGACCACACTCATAGGTTCCAGGGGTTAGTATGTGGACAGTTTGGGGGGGGGGCATTATTCAGTGTATGACATAAGTCAACTATTCATTTTTGTGGTAATTGTCATTTCTAAATCTTTCTGGTTGAATAATTCAACTTTCCTGCCTCATCAATTAAATACTATGCTGGAAAAACATGGAGTCTCTTGTCATCTAAGGATTTCCAGTGCCCGGGGTCATTACTGTAATAGTGAATTTTCACTGGGGAGTATTAAAGATGCAAATACTGCAAAGCTGCTCTCTAACTGGTAAGGAGGAGCCTCCAAAATATGGTTCCAGCTGCAGGGACACCCTCAGAAGACAGTGGGCTAAGACAGGGGGCTGCCCAGTACCATCCTCCTCTGGGATGACTCTGAGCTCTGAGGGAGCAGGACTGGGCTGCCTGGGATGCTAGGGAGACCACACCTGTAAAAGTTCCTCCTAATTCCATCAAGCCCTTCTTAAGACAGACTGCACCAAGAACGATAATAAATGGGAAGATGGTAGGTGAGGCTTTAAAATCACACATGAAGCCTCCCTCACTTGGCTGATGAGGACACTCAGTCCTGGAGACGTGAGGAATATTACTCAGAGCCTCTAAGCAAGATAGCTCAGAGCCGAGGCTGTACCCAGCTCTCCCGCCGGCAACACCAGGCACTTTGCATCCCACCAGGGCGCCTCATGGTAAATGATGTACATTTCAACCAGTCAAGACCCAGGGACTCAGTGTTCTTAGGTTTTGATAATCGATTATAAAAGAGGAAAGGTCCACGTTTTCTATGCATTGCATTTATGTATAAGCTGAAGTCTACCTAAAACTCTGCTCTTCTCACAGAGCAGGACCTCTCGTTTGGCCAGTGCCTTTTCACTCCAGACTTGTGAAGAGGCAGGGTGGGCACCTCCAGTGTCCCTAGTTTTCTTTTCTTCCATAGCTTCTGTGGCTCAAGACAGTGATGCCCAACCTTTCAGAGGACCAATTTCATGAAAAGACAATTTTTCCACAGATGAGGAGTGGGGGGATAGTTTTGTGATGATCAAGGGCATCCCATTTACGTCAGATCAAGCATAGACTCTCATTAGGAGCACCCCACCTAGATCCTCACACGTCCAGTTTGCTGTAGGGTTCTCACTCCTTTGAGAATCTAAGGCGACCATGAACGTGGCAGGAGGCAGAGCCCAGGCGGTGATGCGAGCCATGGGGAGTGGCTACGAGTAATAGATGAAGCTTCACCCTCCCAGCACTCTGCTCACCTCCTGCTGTGCGGCCCAGTTCCTCATAGGCCACAGATTGGTACCATCTGGGGGTTGGGGATCACAGGCTCAAGAGAAAAAGGGAATCCTGGCTTTGAATTTAGGGGCTTCTGCAGGCCAAAGTGTTTTCACCAGTTGGATACATTCTCTCCAGACATGAAGTTTTACACTATCATAGTGTGATTGTCAAGGCTTCCTGTTTTTCCTAATGAATCTTCATCAAAGTTCAGTGGCCACAGCCCCCTAGGTTGCAATGTCTGGCTCTTCACAGTGAGTAGGGGCCATGTTGTGCAGAAAGGAGGAAATCTGCTCGTGTTCTAATCAATAGGCCACGCATTTCCTCCGCACGGCTTTACCTAAACGTATTTGTATTCAGAAAACTTGTCACCCCTTTATCTAACCCATGTATCTATTTGCCATTTACCTTTTGTACAACAGGCTTAAATCCCAAAAGCTTTTTGCAGTGGGGATACTCTTTAAAGACTCCTGTTGAGGGGCGGCGCCCGTGGCTCAAAGGAGTAGGACGCCAGCCCCATATGCCAGAGGCGGTGGGTTCAAACCCAGCCTCAGCCAAAAACGAAAAGGAAAAAAAAAAAAGACTCCTGTTGAGAATGGGAGAGGGAGCTCAATGCTTCCAAAGCCAGCAGCTTGAAGAAGGTTAAAGAATCCCATCTTACTCCTGAATTCTCTATGGATTCTCAGGGTGACACTAGTCATGCCAGAGTGAGAACAGTGGCACTGGTCTTCCACAAACCCCTAGCCATGACCGTTGAGAGGGGCATTGACTTTGAACTTCAGAGCCGGTGCTACCTGAAAGCTGTATTGGAGGGGGCTGTGCAAAGCAGCAGGTGATTATAGAAGGGGAAAAGGCAAAGCATGTTGTTTGGGAAAATGGTCCCCAAGCCCTGAACTGGCCTTTTATCACCATCACTCTGGCTTATAAATCCCTTTTCAAAAAAGGAGAGCTAAGTTCAGTGGCCGATGCCCTGCCAAGAGCTTTATAATGCACAGAATAAAAAAGACAAAACGTTTCTCCGGCTACATTGCTTTCCCTCCCCACCCCAAGCCCCTTCCCTGGGGGGAAAATCATAAACACAGACAGCAGAATGACGCCCCTTTATTATTCCTCCGAGTTCTCTCTCTGTAGATGACCTATAGAAGTGATTTAACATAGAACTGTTGGAGTTCCCACACTTCCATGTGCTCCTCCAGCCGAGGCTGGTTGATTTCTTTGGGGTGTTATAACTATGACCTGCTCCATTAAGTAGCAAACAAAGTCCAGCTGGATATATCAAGCTCAGCTGGACTCTTTGCTTTCACACAACCTGCTTGATTAGGAGAATCGCTGTGCCCTTGTCACACCGCACCTCGTGCAGTCTGCAAAGATTGGGCTGCCATTGATTTCTGCATAATATGGATCCACACGGCCTTTCCACAACAGCACAGCTTTTACCACAATAACCTAGTAAGGATCTTTTTTTTTTCTTTCCAATCTTCTGTGGCTGCTTCAGACTTATGCTGGAGTTTAGTTCTAAAAATTTGTCACTCCTGGAGGTAATGTGTGGCTTATTACCCAGCACTTTATGATGCATTAATTGCAGCTTGATTTAGACATTTCCCATTTGGTGACTTAGTTACAATCGCGCAAACATGTCATGCGCTTAGTCAATACCAAGAGAGCAGAAAGAGAGCCAAACAATTGCAAATGCCTTGTTCTTCTCCTGGGAAGGACCAGGGCACTTGTTACTGTAACACGATGCTGTTTGTCTATGGGGAAAGAGTGTTTATCTGGCTCCCTTCCTTAGAGTTGTTATTCACCCTGTATCGACCACTAGCTTGAAAACTAGTGCAACAAAGTACAGAAGTTTCATTAAATACTCCAAGATATTTTGCATAATATGCAAATCACAACAACAAAGTATGGAATTTTGTAGGAAACTCTTGCCTCGATTCAATCATTATTTTAAGTTATGGCTCCTCTCTTAAATACTGAATAAAGAATATTCATAACAACATTATGTTCATTTCACCATTACATACACAGTGATCATAGTGTTTATAGAGAAAACTGGAAAAATAGCGTGAATAATGGGGATAGCCATTGTGGGCATCCAAGAATAGAGATGTAATAAATGAATTATGGCTCATTCACAATGAGGAATAATTTCCACTCATTAAAAATATGTAAAACTGGCTTGGTGCCTGTGGCTCAAGCAGCTAAAGTGCCAGCCACATACACCTGAGCTGGCGGGTTTGAATCCAGCCCAGGCCCATCAAACAACAATGGCAGCTGCAACCAAAAAATAGCCAGGTGTTGTGGCAGGTGCCTGTAGTCTTAGCTACTTGGGAGGCAGAGGCAGGAGAATCACTTGAGCTCAGAAGCTGGAGGTTGCTGTGAGCTGTGATGCCACTGAAGAGGTTAATGTAACTCCATTTGGGAATAAAAAGGTTTATGTAACTCCATCTTGGAACTAACTCCCCACTCCCCTCCTGGGCAAGGTCGCCCAGGTGGAATCAGTCTATCAGAAGGAGACTGGCTCCCTCCTCTGCACTTCTGGGCAGCCAGTCTGAAGGGGACCTGCTTCCCCTCTCCACACTTCTGAGCAAGGTCATTCAGCTCAGAGGGAGCCAGTCTATCAGAAACAGACAAGCAACCCCCCTCTAGAAAGTCCCTACCTGTAACAGCTCAGCCAATGGCAACCCATCCCAACAAAACACCCAATAGAATTCCTCTATATGCTTTAAAAACCTACCCTCGCTTCACTTCGGGGTCTCCCCTCCTGGCTATGCTGTAGGGTGGAGTGACCCAGGCATATGCTTGCATTTAAATAAAAGCACTTCTTTGTTTTTACATGTGTGTATGGTGGTCTCTCAGCGGTGATTCAGGTCTCAACACCACGGCACTCTACCCAGGGCAACAGCTTGAGGCTCTGTCTCAAACAAAACAAAACAAAACAACAAACAAACAAACAAACAATATATATATATATATATATAAAACTGTATTTTAGTAAATATTATATTATTAGTGAGAGAAAATTACAAAACAAATTTATACCATTTTACTTAAAAAATGAACTTTACTCTAAAGCTGGGCATAGTAGCATGCTTCTGTCTTCTTTTGTCCCAGGTGCTTGGGAAGCTAAGGTGGGAGGATTGCTTGAACCCAGGAGTTCAGGTTCATCCTGAGCAACATAGCAGGACCCCATCTTTAAAAACTAATAATACAAAAAAAAAGAAAAAGAAAAATCTCTAAAAGCAGATATACATGCATATCTTCTAAAAATATATATCCTAAGAAAGCATTTTAGAGAGCTCTAAAGATAGATAGTGGATATTTAGATAGTCTTCTGTAGACAAGATGCAATGTATCAATTCAGGGAAATCTTGATGAGTCAGATTTCATTACCCAATCTCATGGAATTACCTTGTCCTTTTATTGTAATTTCTCTTCCCTTCCCTTCGTCTCTTCCTCTTTTTTCCCCTCTTGCCTTTTTCACGGCTTTCTTCTTTCCTTCCTTTCTCCCCCCTCCTCTTCATTCTCCCTCTCTCTCTCTCTTTCAGGTACCTTCCTTTTACTTAGACTACCCAAAATATGGATATGGAAACAAAAGAAAAAGCAAACTTCAAATCTGTTGCTTTGTGATTTTATTAGCATTAAGGCCTAAACACTGTTAGGAGATACATTTGATGACTAAAATGAACTGCGTTGTTCAGAACACCCAGGTTTGTTGTAGACTGTGAGGAGTTGATTCTTCTCTGTGGTTCTTCTCTGTGTAGATAAAAAATTATTATGGAGCAGTATCATCATTAAACTGCTGGTCAAAGCACATCTTCAAATGCAAAAAGTACACAGTAAAATGTTGGTAATAACAACACGATATTATTTCTAGTGTTGGTGGCACCACCGTCCTCAAGAAAAACATGGCCAGTGTCAGGGCAAATTGATAGACACCACAAACTATTCCAAGTGAATTCCTGCTGAACTTCACCGTCTCGCCCAGGTGTGTAAGCTCTGACGATCTCCAGATAATTCAGGGCATCTTCTCAGTTCCTCAATTACGAGACATTTTCATTCATTCAACAAAGTTTTATTGACGTCTCCTATTAAAGGCCCCGCAAGATACAAGATCATATCATCCATGAATAGTGCCAGCGTGACTACCTCTGGTTTCCCAGTTTGGATACTGTTTCTCTTGCCTGATTGCCCTGGCTGGGACTTCTAGTATTACGTTGAATAGAAGTGCTGACCGTGGGCACCCTTGTCTCGCTCCAGTTCTCAGAGGGCATGTTTCCACTTTTCCCTGTGATAAATCACGTTGGTTGCGATATGTCATGTATAGCTTTTATAATTTTGAGGAACATTCCTTCAGTGCCTAGTTTGTTAAGGGTTTTTATCAAGAAAAAATAGTGGGTTTTATCAAATGCTTTTTCTGCATCTATTTTGCTTCTGTGTATGTGATGAGTCATGTTTATTGATTTGTGTGTGTTAAACCATCCTTCCATCCCTGGATTATGATGAATTATCTTTTTGATATGCTGTTGGATTCAGTTTGCTGGTATTCTGTTGAGAACTTTTGTGTCTATGGTCCTAAGAAGTATTTGTCTGTAATTTTCTTTTTTGGTTGCGTCCTTTTGTGGCTTTCGTATCCAGGTGGTACTGGCTTCACGGAATGAGTGGAGGAGGAGCCTCCCCTTGATGTTAGAGAATAATTTGTGTAGGATAGATACTAGTTCTTCTTTGCAAGTCTTCTGGAATTTGGCTGGAAATCCATTTGGTCCTGGGCACTTTTTTTTGGGTTGGTAGATTTTGTGTTACTGTTTTAGTCTCACTGCTCATTACTGGTCTGTTCAGGGTTTCTGTTTCTTCTTGATTTGGGCTTGGTTGGCTGTGTGTTTTCATAAATGTGTCCATTCGCTCTGTTTTCCAGTTCATTTGTACAGAGGTCTTCTTAGTGTTCACACATGATATTTTGCATTTCTGGGGCATCGGTTGTAACAGCTCCTTTTTCATTACAGTTTGAGTTTTTGTCCTTTCTCGTCTATTTCCAGTTAATCTGGTTAGCAGTCTATCTATTTTATTTATCTTTCCAAAGAACTAACTTCTTGTTTCATTGACCCTTTGATTTCTTTAATTGTATTTAGTTAGCTCCCATTGTGTTGAGTTCTGCTCTGAGCTTTGTTACTTTTTTTCTTCTGCTGGCTTAGGGTTTGGTTTATTTCTCTTTTCTAGTTTCTTGAGATGTGACATTAGATTGTTAATTAGTGATATTTCTTTTTCTTTTTACTTCTTACTTCTACAGTTAGAGTGCAGTGACATCACAGTAGCTCACTGCAGCCTCAAACTCCTGGGCTCATGCAATCTGCCCACCTCACCCTCCAGAGGAGCTAGGATCACAGGCACAGATCACCATGGCTGTCTAATTTTTTGTTGTTGTTGAGCCAGGGTCTCCCTATGTTGCCCAGGCTGGTCAGGAACTCCTAACCACAAGTGATCCTCCTACCTCAGCTTCCCAACTTGCTGGTATTACATGCATGAGCCATATCACATGGCCTCCACAGTTTTTGAGAAATGCTTTTCTTAAGGAGATTATGGTTGTATTATATTATTAGTGGGACCCAACCCATCCTAATGGACTGCTATGAAGCTTGGACTTCTAGGGTTGTATTGTCAAACTTTACTGCAATAAAAAACCAATATTGTTTGGGTTTTTTTGAAGCACCATCTCTACTACTATGTAGAAATCTTAAGTTTCACTTCAAAACATTCTCCAACATCTATAAAGACTTCTTGACTTTGATAACAAAAAGAAAATAAAATAGACTCTTGGGCAGTACCTTTAAGTGCAGCCATATTTACCTGGCAGCATGTTAAAAATGCAAAATCTGTGGTGACACCCAAACCTGCTGAATCACAGACTCAGGGAAGCAGGTCCTGCACCCTGGATGGTACCGAGAAACATTCAAGTGTAAGCATCAATGTCTGTGATACAGACTACAACTTTCTGACACTCGGCTGAAAAAAAAGGGGGAAAAAAAAAAGAAAAAGATCTCCTATAGAAAAAAAAAAAGACAATGAAATGAGGAGGGAGAGAAAGAATGAAGTAATCGTGTTGTCAGAGGGAATTACCAAGTGCTCCCAAAGGTTAAATTCCAGGGCTTACATTTCTAGCTAAATATTTCTTTGAGGGCCTCATAAAACATCTTAGTAAGGAGTCCTTCTGAGATTCACCATCTTATATGTAGTATCATACTGATGTTAACTTAAGCAATCTATCTTTATGACTAATGACAAGAGAAATATTTCCTTTTACAAAAGTTGCTCCTGTTAAAATTTGAAACGACCATTTTTTAACACTTAGCACATGAGGCAAAGTCGTGTGTTGGCAAAATGACTCTCTCAGAAATGGCTCTAATGATGGAGCTTCAGTAACTGTATTAATTGCTGATGGGAAAATTACAAATGTAAATAAATTAGAATAGACCACTTTAGTATTCAGGAGAAATTCTTTACATTCAAACAGTAAGTTTATAATGTCAAAATAACCCGTAGGTATTAATCAGTATCTGGACTGTGTAAATATTTGCTTGTTCCCATAGTGATTGGCAAGCCCAGATACAGGGGGAAAAAAAAATCCACACATGTTATCACTTCCTAATAATATGATCATAAAAACACAGCTCAGGCCAGACTGAGCGGAGAATAAACACTATTAATTAAACGATTTATAAACCAGAGGAGGAGGTGACAAGGGAAGTACTGAGTGCAAAAATTCACAAAGGAGGTAAAATATATCTTTTTTTTTTTTAAATTCTGAAAGAAACTTGAGCAACCCTTAATTATCCTTCAAAATGCTATTTAGAATTTTCCAAAAATAAAACATCTGACAACTGCTCAAAGCACACCGCACCCCCACCCACCAAACATACACTTTTAAAGTGGATATACAGCCATGGCTGTGAAGCGTGTTTGAAAAAAGTGAGACTGTTGGCATTTCACTTGAAATCAACTGAGAAGTTCTTTACTAAAGAAGTGAGAAGCTCAAAGCTGTTTTCCAAAGCTTTAGGGGAGTACAGCATATTACAAAGCAGGAGCATTTGGTCAAAGAGTAAATTAGTAGTGTGGTTCACACATCGCACGAGAAAGCTACACAGGAACCACAGTTGTCTTAAATAATCAGTCCCGTTAACGGGCCTTTGGTTATGAAATTTCTTCACAAAGCAGTCACCAGCGCGAGGGCTGTTTTTAGAAACACTTTGTTCTTTGGATATTTGCTGGGATAATGCAGCACCTTTTTTTTTTTTTAAATCCCTGAATGATTTCTAAAAATAAAAACAAACACTAAAAGCACAAACACACCCTCAAGTAGCAAAAGAAGAAATGAACATACCACATGGAAGGTTATTTCAATAGGTGCTTAGTTAAATGGACGCTGGAGGGAGAAAACGCAGACACCAGTTCTTAAATGGGAAAAAAGTTCACATGGAAGATTATCCAGAAAGATCCGTGTCTGAGTACATGGCAAGACCCAACCAGAAGCCAGGTAGTGAAGAGAGAAACAGAAGCAATCACACAGTCTTTAGACCTTATCTTTGCTATATCCAAGCAAATACATGAATTAACAAAATACTTACATGCCATACAGAGAAACCATGTAAATTATAAAGGAAAATTTTTACTATTGGGGTAGTGAAGAATTCTTAAGAAAAACAACGTACCAACGAACCTTCCAGAAAACCACTAACAGATTGGACGTAGTCAATCAACTAGAAACCATTGTACAGAAAACAGGGGTGGCACCTGTGGCTCAAAAGGGTAGGGCGCCAGCCCCATATGCCAGAGGTGGCGGTCAAACCCAGCCCCGGCCAAGAAAAGCAAACAGGCATTGTACAGAAAACAGAAGCAAAGAAAAGCAGCAGACTTCAAGAAAATACATGCAAATGCTACAACAGATGAAGGTTCTACCTTCTTAATATATAAAGACTTCCTGTAAATCAATATGGAAAAGGCAAGGCAGGAAATAAAAAAGAATGAACAGGAAAAAGATAAAATCAAAAAGCACATAAAAATATGGTCACTTCACTAATATTTAGTTACTTAAAAACTGGAAAAATAATTATACTATTCCCACCCATCATATTGATAAAAATTTTAAAGATTAAGAATCTAGTGTTGGCAAGGATGTGAAGACCTGGGCTCATTTGTATATTCTTTATATGCAAACAAGCAGCATTTTTAAGAAATAATTTTGCATCATCTTTGGTAATTTGAAATGCATTACACTTTCTTTTTTTTAAGAGACAGAGTCTCAGTTTATCGCCCTTGGTAGAGTGCCATGGTGTCACAGCTCACAGCAACCTCCACCTCCTAGGCTTAGGTGATTCTCTTGCCTCAGCCTCCCAAGTAGCTGAGACTACAGGTGCCCACCACAACGCCTGGCTATTTATTTCATTGTTGTTGCAGTTTGGCCAGGGCCAGGTTCGAAGCCGCCGTCCTTGGTATATGGAGCCACACCTACCCACCGAGCCACAAGTGCCACTCTGAAATGCATTTACACTTTGATCCAACAGTTCAACCTCTGGGAATCTGTGCACAGAAATATGGCACACTTGGGAAAAGATTTCTGTACTGAGATGTACACTGCGGTCCTTGCTAATGATAGAAATTTGGAAGCAAGCTAAATGCCCATCAAGAGTAAAATGTCTAAAAAATTATGGTTTCTGACAGTACCCAACTTTTTTTCTTTTCTGTCCCACATTGGAAGAAGAGTTATCTTGTGCCATGCAGTAAATACACAAATACTAATGAAATCCCATTAGCCAAAAGAAACAAAACAATGTCCATACATACTTTTCAAGATATCTGACACCGCAGATAAGCAAAAAATGTCTTCACAAATCAGCATGCAGCCCCTGGGGCTTGGGTTGGACAACCTTAGTTCATGCAGAGAATTAGGAATGGAGGATGAAAGCAAAGAGAAACTTTTGATTTTTACGTTCTTTACTTTGTGATCTTTTTACAAAAATAGCCTGTGATAAAATACACGTAGCATAAAATTTACCCTTTTAGCCTTGGTGAAGTGTGTAGGTCAGGGTCAATAAGTATATTGTAGTCACACTGTTGTGCAACCATCATCACCACTAGCCATCTCCAGAAATTACTTGTCTTCCCACCGTGAAACTCCATGTGCACTAAACACTAACCCCCATTACCCCTCCCCAAGCCTCTGGCAAACACCTTTCTTCTTTTTGTCTTTATAAACTTGACTTCCCTAAGTACCTCATGTACATGGAGTCACATCATATGTATTTTTGGGTACCAGGCTTATTTCACTTAGCATAATATCTTTAAGTTTCATCCATATTGCAATATACGTCAGAATTTCCTTCCTTTTGAAGGCTGTATAATATTCCATTGTGCACATTCTGGAATCATTTTAAACAACATATATAAATTGCTCCTATGAAATATAAAAACCAAGGTAAACATAAAGCTCAAACCTATGCCTTATAAAGGTGCACTTCTGCAAACGCTTGTGTTAAAATGTTTTTGGGCAACCATAAAAATAAATTTCAAGGCAATTACATTTTGACTGGAAATTTATTTCTCTGGTCTGAAAATATTTATTTGCTAATTTTCACTTTTCCATGTTCTTGCAGGAGAACACAGTAGAACCAGGTGTGGCGTAGAGAGAAAGAAAAGGAAGGGAGAGAGTAAAGAGGGAAGACAGGCAGAAATCTAATATTTATTGAACGCACTTTTCTAACTCATTTATAGTTACCCTATGAGGCAGATCTTACTGTTTTCCTGCACTTACTGGAGTCTATCTATGCCTTTCTCCAAGTGATATAATAGCAACTCTTGAACTTGAATTCCCCAATGACAGAGCTACATCCTCAGTTCTGAATACCTCTGGTTATTCTATTTTGGAAGATACCCCATCTGTTTAATAAAAACCTCCTGGGAGGAGTGGTGTTTTCAGAAGGTTTTTATTAATCTTACCTGTCCCTTCCATTTCACTGCATAGTCTGTCAATTTAATTGCATATCAATGAAATGATCCAGCCAAGGGGAGGTGCCCAAGGAAAGAACTCTGACAAACCAGGCTGGAGGAAAAATCAATGTGGAAATGAATGTGATCAAGGTCAATTTCTTCTCTGCTTTTAAAATGTTTATGAGCTGACATGCAAACATGGACACTGAGGTCAAGAACTACCTTTGTGGCTCAGCACCCATAGCTCAGTGGTTAGGGCACCGGCCACATACCTTGAGGCAGGTGGGTTCAAACCTAGCCCTGGCCTTCTAGACAGCAATGACAACTACAACAAAAAAATAGCCGGGTATTGTGGCAGGCACCTGTAGTCCCAGCTACTTGGGATGCTGAGGCAAGAGAATTGCTTAAGCCCAAGAGTTTGAGGTTGCTGTGAGCTGTGATGTTATGGTACTCTACTGAGGGTGACATAGTGAGACTCTGTCTCAAAAAAAAAAAAAAAAAAGAAAGAAAAGAACTACCTTCTTTACTTCCCAGAAATACATATTCCAGAAACATCTAGAGAAGGAGATTGAATTAACTAAGTAATTGACACATTTGTCTTAAATTAATTTTCATGTCTTCTTATTTATAAATAGAAACTATTTGATAGGTCCCACATATACAGTTTTAATAAATACATCTAACCAAACATTGAGGTTACTCAAGGCACTGCACTGAGTACAGAAATGAAGCAAACTCCTAAGTCAGTTCATAAGTCTCAACTAAACAATTTTGGGGTTTTATTTGTTGGTTTGGGGGTAAGAAACTATGAAATCACAGAAAACCCTATGAGACACACTCCTCAGGTATATGCAACACATGGACCATCTATAACTCATCAAACCCAAAACTCAATTTGCTATTAATTCCCTGGTCTTCCTTCACCCAAAACCAGCCACCACAGAACATCTGGTAAATCCCAGGGAGATTCTATACATAGCTATATATCTATAGTGAGATAAACTGGGAAAGACTGGCAAAAGAGAAACTGCTCTTACATTGATAACCAATTCTGTGCCCTAGATTTCCCATGAACACCCTCATGGAATGAATGGTCAGATAGGACAGATTGACGTTACACAAACCGGCACAAGGATATATATATATGTCAGGTGATAAATTCCAAGAAAGAAAAGCATCTGTGAGGTGAGAGAAATAATGGTACCAGCTTGAGTTAGACCTACAAGTTCTGGGAAGATGGCCTCAGAAAGGGTGACCTTGATGCTCAGCCTTGAGGATGAGTAGGCCCAGCTCAGTGATGAGTGGTAGCAATAAAGGAGAAGGTTGAGAAAGATGTGTGGGAGATTTTTGAGGTGATAAATACTTATGCCCTTCCTGCCACTTTGTTACAATGAATCTCTACCTTTGCTAATCAAGATGGTTTCAGCAGAGTTCTGTTATTTACTACAACAGTTCTTGACTAATCACCACTCCATTCTCTTTTGGTCATCCAAGCCTTGAACGGAGTTGCTCTCACCGCTTGGAATGCCAATATCCCTTTCTAGGTGGACTTTTCCTGGAGAGCCCAGTTAACTTGCTCCCCTCTCTGCTGAGTGACCCTCACACCCTCTGTGCACCTCCGTTTATCATCTTACATTTTCAAATCTGTCTAGTTGGCCTCTTGCACAATGTCTGGTACATAATTGTATTCAATAAATGTTTGAATGAAGCAAGAACGCAAGGCCATAAGAAGAGAGGAAAGGGGAGAGAAAGGAGGAAGGCAGAAGAAAATCAGCTTTTCTTGGTCACTCCAGCTTTGGTTGGTGCCTGAGATGTTAGGGGGAAGAAATTGAGATCCCCTCTTCATCTGGTGGCTTTATCCGCAGAAACACAGTTGAAGCAGGAAGATGGTGAAGGTCAGGGGCTCACGTCCCTCCTATAGTGGAAGCTCAGCTGCTTCTCATGTGATCCCCCTGTGGGCTCATGGAGGAGCAGGTCCCTCTCGCTTCCTCCCCAGAATGCTATTCCTTCCCTGGTCTACCAAGAAGTCAATGATCTCCACTGAGACCTCCAGTCAGTCTGGCATCCTAGTTACTTGTTAAGTACAGTGTGCCCTCAGCTTGGGAGTGCCTGGCCGGGCACCCCGGGCATCTTCCAGGTTTCTCATCATAGCCCCTACGTGGGCACGGGGTTTGCAGTGATAAGTGTCATTCACCAAGCAGACTCCACCCTGGGTGACTGTGGAGCCTCCGAGCACACACCTCCCAGGGGTACTTCAGCAAGTTTTGGTAAGAGATAGGTCGGAATCTGCATTTTAACTCACGAAGGATCGTAAATATAAATAAACCCTCCGAACACAAACATAGCCAAGCTTGGACTATGGCTGCATGAACAGCAGGCCACTGCCCTTAGGTTTAGACCACGGGCGTCCAGCTGTTTGCCATCCTGAAGATCAGCGCTCTGGCCACTGACTGCGTTTTTCTCCTTTTTGATGGATGGACTACTAGCCAGAGTCCCTGCTTGTTTTCTTTTCCAAAAGTCAGAACAAACAAGGGTAGGAAACTATTCCCGAAAAGATCCAGAGTAAAGATCTATCCCACTTGGTGACAGTGTCAAACTTAATATTTTATGTTGTAAATATGTAACTTCCTTGTGCTTTCAAGGAGCTCCCCCCACATTGTATCCTCTCTGCCTGATCGGTCTGCATAATTAAAAGCCACGTCCTCGTATATCCAGTGAGCAAAGACTCATGCTAAAACATATTACATTACAATATTATCTCATATTATAGATAAACCCATTTTTTTGAAGCCCATACTAAACCCTAGGTCCAGCACAAAGGGTGCAACTACCCACTTCTCTTAGCATGGACAGCAGACCAGATGATTATGGTTCCCATGTTCACACCTAGACCCTATAGCTGAGAGTTTTCAAAGAAAAACTGCTTGAAGAAATATTTCCTAGAGTCAAAGAATTTGACTCATTTCCCCCCCCAAAAAGAATTAGAACAGAGTTCAAAGGGGTGGGGGGCAAGCAAAAAAAAAATACCATGTCAAAAAAATTCTGCCAAGTAACCACATCATTTGGGTGTTTTGTGGAGGGCTGGAAAAGAAAAATAGACACAATTCTCTCTCTCCAGGAACTTGCCCTCTGAAACAAAAAATATTGATACAGACTCACAACAAAAAGCCACACAGACAACTGCACAAACATTACAAAAATAATTAAACAAGAGGACGAAAATATTGACAGAAATGGTCCCTCAGACTCGTACAGTTTGTTTTTTCTGCAAATTTATTTTTCTCACTTTGCTTTTACATCAAAGAGGCATGTCACTGGGAAAGTTCAGAGAATGGCAGACCCCAGAATGGCTGGAGACAGCAGCGACCCAGGACAAGGAAAGGGTCCATGCAGAAAAGTTACTTAGACCAGTGTCTCCTAGAGTCAATGAATTCCATTTTCCCTCCTAAAAGAATTAGATCAAAGTTGGAAGGAGGAGTTGGCCATAGATTCTAGCACTGAGACAGGCATAACCCTGCTGTCGGAGAAGAAGTGAGTTCTAATCCAGGCTCGGCCACGGGATGTTAAACTTGAGTTTCCATGCCTTTAATCTATACGATGCAGGTGATAACCACCCTCTCTGGTTATTGCACCAAACGCTGGATGATAAAAGGAGGTAAGAACATGCTTGCCATGTCCTGGTGTGCATGGGAGGGTTCCTTTTGGAGCTAGAAGGAATTCCTACTCTCCAGTCACTGACAATTCTATCTGAACAAAGCATCAAGACAAAATCTGACATCTGTCCTGGACAACTGCACTTAAATAAAAGCTTGAAAGGATTCTCGCATTGTTTTATACGCTATTCACAGTAAGTCTAAACACATCCAGAAGGGAGAGAGCCCCGGCATGTTTAAAAAACATGCTTAAAAGCACAGGGCTGTAAAAATTGCTGAAACCTTGTTCTGCAAAGAAGCTATTTATTCAAACTAAATAATGACTCACAGAAGAGAACAGAGGAAGGAGCTTTGAAGGAGAGAGAAGGTCAGTGGTGAATGCAACTTCCCAGGCGCTCACCCCACCTTTCGTTCTAAAAGATGCACTTATAGGAAGGTCAGGTCACCAAAAAAGTAGAGGCGGCAGATGGTCCAGGGAACTGGAAGAGCTTGAGAAATCTAAAGAGAGAACACTGCCGGGGTGCATCTGGGAGCGGGATCTCTTTTTGGAAGAAAAAAGAAAGCAAAAAGGCATGTTTCCTGGGAAAAAAGCTAGGTGTTGAGGAGAGAGAGCATAGTGACAATAGCAGGAATTTTGCAACTTGTTGGTTCCTCCAGAAACTTGGGGACAGCAATGACATGTTTCTACAAGGCTCAGAGAAGAGCAAACTGAGACATCATCTATGACGTTCCTCGCACTTAGTGAACACTCAAGTGACTCTTTTCCAGAGACGGCAATGGGATCAAAAATTTTTATGTATACATAAATTTTCATTGCTAACCATTGGTGAAATATAGCCTCTTATTTCTATAAAATGTTCATTAATATTTCAAAAGTTGTTCAATCAGACCTCTATAAAAGCATAATTATGATTACTAGGCAGGAGTCCAGTGTATGGGGCAAGTCAATAAAAATAATAGCATTTTTCAAAGTGAATTCTTCTCTATCATCAAAAGTCCCAGAAAAATGGTATGACTTTTTTTAATCATTGAAATAGACTTTATATCAACGTGTATGTACTGCTGCCTCTGAGGGAATCTGAAAATGTGGGCTCAACATTGAAACACTGAATTTATTTATACAATTTTTTGCACCTGCAAAAAAGAAAAAAATAGAAAGATGAGGGCAGTGGGAGGAATGTTACAACAATTTAAATCAAAAGAGATGGCTCCTGGGTCCTACACCCAACTTATCATCCACGGTGACAGTTTGGCCTTTGATCTTTGTACCTCTTGCTGTCGGCTCTGGGTTTAAACCACTGAGGGAAGCACCTGGCTTTGATTTTAGCTGCTTCATTAAAAAGATTATGATCCAAACGTTAGTCTGAATTTGCCCACGGGCCAAAAATGTCAAGATGGCTATGGGATCCACGAGGTGTCTTCTGAATAAGCCTGGAGAGACTGAGCCTACCCAGACTGCCATAACAATAGACAAGGTCACAAAATCTTATTCAATGGTATTAGTTGGGTGCTTACTATATGCCACAAACTGCTCGAAGCATTGAAATTGTACTTTCCTTGGAGTTGATTCTCCAAAGACAGCCATAAAAGCTGAAACATGATTCCTATACACGACTGAATCTCTTTGAAATGCATCTACTTCAAATACACACACATACGCATAACTGGTGATTTAACATTCTCCAGTTGCTGCCCTGAAATTCTTAATGAGTTCATATTTAAATATGTGTTTCATAAGTGAAGTCCCATAGGATGATGGGGCCGGGGCCTCAGCAGGGGACAGGAGATGGGGAACTTGAGCCTGGCTCACTCCTGGGCCCATTCCGTAGCCTCCATGCATTGGCCCTTGGCCACTAGTTTCCCCACTTCCTGTGCACCCAGACCACTTGGCTTCACTCTCCCCACACCCTGTGTGATAAGACTGTGGCCACCTTCCACCTGCTTCTGGTCTCAGGGAGCCTAGGAGAGGCTCTCATGGTTGGGTATGACAGGGCTGCAGCACATTCTGCAGACAATGGGCAGGGATAAGAAATTTGCTCACCCTGATCTGCCAAGTGTACTCTTGGGCTTGGAGGTCACCATGTGCCATGAGTTAGGGCAGCCAGTCTATGGGAAAAGGAGATTCCAGGTTTCACTTCCCCTGGCTGGGCCCAGCATATAAATTCAGCTCCTGGCGGGAGGGGTAATTCAGATGTTTTCAGGCCTGAGTGTCCTCAGTTTCTCTGTATTGCAAGACAGGGGTCCCCCAGGTGCCTCTAGGGTACACACTCACCCTAGGAATTTTCCGTGCAAGAAGGAGTGCTTCCTTAGAGAACTCTCTTTTTCTCCTTCCCATATTCTAAAGTGTGGCCTGTTTTAGCCTTTTCTAAATAGCTTTAGCACCCTCCAGAGAAAAGTACCCCCCCCACACACCAAAAACATCAAGTAAGTTTGGTGATTCCACGTAGGAGTTAAATGCTCTGACATTCACATTTTTTAGGAAAAATAAAAGCATTGCACAATATAAACATGAACAATAAAATCCATGTTAATAACATAAACTTTTATTTTTTCTTCACTTAGAATATTAAATAGCAAATAAAATCACCTTGACAAGTTGAGAGACTGCAGAAGAAAGGGGAAAGCATTTTTAGTTTAGCACCGATAATGGCACCTTTTTGCTACTTTTTGAACACAGGTTCTCATATTTTCTTTTTGTGCTGGGTCCTAAAAATTTTGTAGCTAACTCTGTGACCACTACCCAGGTGAAAAGTGTGCCGATGAGTCAGATGGAAGAGAGAGTTGAAAACACTCAATTCTCAGTTGTTTGTGAGGACCCAAGTCTTTCCCTGGGAATGTTTTCATCTCTTTTCATTTCCAGACAATTGCCTACCTTTCCTACAGACCCTGGGGCCTGGTCCTCTTTCCTTCTGCTTTTTCACCTTCTGTGAACTATTTTATATCGGAAGCGTTCCCACATGGTTGGAGATAACTATTTGTATAAAACCATGATATTGTTTTTTCCTCCTAAATATATATTCTTCAACTTTTTAAAACGACTTGTTAATAAATATGACACTTAAGAAACTATCAATGAAATAGTCTAATCTAAGAGTGATTAAAAACATCATCCATGAGTAAGAACTAAAATTCAAAATAATTTAATTTATTGACTTGTATTTTTCTTATTCAATGAAGAGGTGCATGGAAAATTTTGAAACCTCATATCCTCCTCCCATCCACTTCTCTTTTACGGAATTCACATTGCTAGTAAATGATAGAAATCTAAACCCAAGTGATTGATTCGAAAGCCATGCCCTTCACTATTGTACTTGTGTCAATATTTCTCAAATTTTAGTGTCTAGAATCCAGAATCCAAAATCATTTGGCTATCTTATAAAAACAGATCGTTACACCCCACTCTCAGAGTTGCAGATTTATTGGGTCTGAGATTTTGCATTTCTAACCAGTTCCCAGGTGATGCTGGTCTGGAACCACACTCTAGAGTGAGCCGCTGACTATGCAGCAGTTTAAAGTCTGATGTGAAATGAACTGCAGAAGGAAATTCCCTCCTTCTGGTGCCTTTTCTTGCACAAAGGAAGGACGCTTATCCTTCTGATCTTCCTTTCACAAAGAAAAGATATCTACCTGGAAGTGATTTTCTTTAAATCTTTAAGAGCACTTCAGAATTGCTTTTAAATCTCATCAGAGGTTGCATTTCACATTACAGCTATTGGGGAACAAAAGCTTTCAGTTCTACCATGGGCAGTAACCTTGCATCTTTGCTCCTTTCAAGAGTGGCCAAATTTCCCCAGTGCTACCATGACTGGCACTCCCAAACATATTTGTTACCTACAAAGCTGAATTGCTCTACATGCAGGTGTAGGAATCAGCCTGTACCTTTTGCCCAACAACTCCAGTGAAAGATGGCCCACCCTAAAGTGGAAGTGACCATTTGCTCTGGGAGACGTTAGTGTAGAAAATTCTTTTAAATATGTATATTTAAATATATTTATATATATATATTCCTTATATAAGGACTATATTTATATATATATATATTCCTTAAAAAATAATTCAGAAAGTTTACAGACAACTTGGAAAAGACCCATCATTTCACCACTCTAACAAAACCAACATTTGACATGATCATAATTTGTAATCACCCTTTCACTAACCGTCCTTTCACTTATGAATCTATAGTACAATAATCTGTGGAATTACTTAGTCTCTAACATCCACTGCATTTCCTCCAGCCACCATTAGAACACATTCAACAGCCATATTTAAGACAAATCCAATCTTTTCTTTAGATTCCAGGGATTTTTCTGTTTGTTCCTTTTTGCTTTGCAGTGTTTATTCAGATGGTCGAGTGCTTAACCCAAGAGAAGGGGGCCTTCTCAAGCTCCACTTAAGTATCTCCAAGTTCACAGATCAAAACTAGTGACCTGTCCTTTGGCTAGGGGCCAGCTCCCTCCGTGGGTTTCACATTCCACGCCTTCACTTTGGTTTCTGGCTCCAAAGAACTGGGCAGCGATGCAACTTCCTCCACTTATTTGGGGGAAGAAATGCACTTTTCCCACCAGATGGCCTTCACATGCCTATTCATCTGCCCAGGCCTTACCAAACCTCCAGGCCAGAGTGGTACGCTCTGCACCCGACCCCATGCACACAAGATGGCAGCCTGTCCAGGGGCGAAGGCTCCGCATCCTCCTGTTTATGTAACAGGTTCTCTCACCCCCCATGGAGCCTGGGGTTCCCCTGGCTAAATGATCTTTGTCTTCTAGCCTCTGCCTTGTCCTGCAGATGGTGCAGGACATGAAAACAGGGACCAGGATTTTCTGTTAGGAAATGAAGTCATGTATTATATTTTAAAATAAAATATGGACTAGGAAAGAAATTTAAATAATCAAGGTTAACATTAACAGAGAATGGTTGCAGAGTCAGAGAGAACTCTGAAACCTATTCTTTCAGGAAAGAGTCTTCACAAATAAACACACACACATACATGGTCTTTAATTAGGGGGTTAATCGCTCAGTCTAGGCTAAAGAGGTACCATTCTCGCTAAAGAGAATTGTATGTGAACTAGGATGAGCAGTAAAGTTTCATGAAGATGCTGAGAAACCAGTCAGTAGTCAGAATCCCCCTCCCTGTGACTCCAACCCCTCTTCCACCCTCTACACACGTCCTTCCCCCACCTCACCCCCACGCACACACACTGTGCATACACTCAACACACAGAGATATTTTTTGATCTGGTAATAAGTTTAAAAGTCATTAAAATTTATGTATACTACCATTTAATCGGAAAATGTCAAGTTTTCAGTGCCGTAGTAGGGGAATTTAAGAATTTGTGGAGAATAATTGAGTAAAATGAACTTTTTAAAAGGCAAATATTAGTCATGCAAACTGAGTTTATGAACTGCAAAGGTAAGGTGAGCTATTGAGCAATTATTCAATACTTTTAATTCATACCAAACTCCAGTTTAAATTGCAGGTTAGATTGTCTAAGTTATCTAATTACTTGAATCTCCTACAGTTTTTAACTATGAAGACATGTCCCAAATTAGGTTTATTTTCTACCATGGGGGTAGAGGAACCAGCCTTATATAAAACAAAGACAGACAAATTCGCCTTCAGATATTCACCCATAAGTCCCTCTAATTTCATGTCAACATGCACACATTTTTCTGAGCAAGGAATTTGGCCGAGACCAACCAAATGCTAATTTAACGTTCTTGTCAGATTTAACAAATTATGTGTAACTCGGTGCATATGCTCATCAAGTTTTTAGAGATGAAGAGCATATTTACCCTAGTCAATATTCATATCTTTGAGAAAAGTTCTTTTTTCTTTTCTTTTTTTAAATATATGATGCTTCGATGGGAGCTCAAGTTTTTCTGCTTATTTATTCTAAGGGGATAGCCTTTCTGGGGCCATCAGAAAAATAGCAAAGATTTGCTAGCCCACTGTGATGTTTCCTTAATCCTACCTGAACTTGGAGCAGCACCATTGATTGGGAGGCTCTGCATCACAATGTATAACAACTAGAAAATACATATGGGTTGCATGAATTTGAAATCTCATCTGACATCTGAGTAATGTTGATCTTGTTTATATGACAACCTCATTATAGCACATAATTGCTCAGCAATCTCCTAGCAAATACTGGGTTAAAAACGCCTGGAAGATGCTTGTTCTCCTTGTTATTAATTAGCACGTGTCCACTTCGCCAGATCCAGTGCCCAAGCTTCATTTGTTATGTTCAGCCAAATGCATGAATAGCTTTGGAGTAATTATTTTCCAACATCAACTAATACCTCTCTGCACATCAATTAAAAATCCTCTTAACAAGGAACTGCATTTTGTTTGAGATCAAATGCCTGGTCCAAAGCTATATCAATCATGTAGAGCTAATTAGTGGCTCTGCTTTATATCATTTGTTTTACTTTATTATTTCATTGTACACTTCCTAATGAAACCAATTGAACAATTTTTAAATCTTTGTTCAATTAATTGAAGGCTTAAAGGCCAGCTACCTAGTCAGGCTTTCTTCACTTTGAAAAGAAATACACGTAAGGGTGAGGAGAGAGGGGGAACCCCATAGATGTGTTATTATGCCTACTTACCTTCTGAAGTGCTCGCTCTATACATACAAGTTTTAAAAGGTTTATCACCATGCTTAGACTGCTTGCAAATAATTCATCACTGACCATACCTTTACAGTGTCTCTCTCCTTGGTGAGCTATTTCAGAAGGATGAGTTGAAACAATAATAAGATATGTAGGGCAGTTAATCTCCAAGACTGTGCATGAAGTCTCGCTAAATTATTGTGTAGTTCTGTCAGCATTTTATAAGCTAGTTGTCCGGCTTTCCTCCTTCCTGCAAAAAAAAAGTGCTGAGCTGTGGAAACTGTTTAGTAGCACTCCTTTGGGTCTGGGTAGAGCCGTGGATTCCAATACAAATATGAATGGATTAAATGCATACTAACTACCCAAAGTGGGAAGCTGTAATGAAGGGAAGGACAAATTCCAGCTCTTTATCATTTCTGCTTGCTCACCAGAACCAGGCCTCTGTTTCAGCAGAGCAGGACACACAGGGGCGAGAGAGGGGGTCTTGTTCGCCCCAGTTGTGTCAGCCTGGCCCGTCACCTTGGCTGCACCCAGTCTCACTTTTGGTATGCAGTCTGATGTATGAAACTTCCCGACACCCCAAATCCTTGAGCGGAGGTAGTTCCCCCCGTCACAATTAATGCAAAATCAGGGGAGTTAATGTGGGTAGAAGTAGAACTAATTTCCTCCATCGCTGGCACCTCTCAATGGCCCCCTTTCCTCACAAACATGAATCCACTTTAACTAAACAAAACTGACAGATCAGCAGATGTCGGGGCTTCCAACAAATGGGCTGTGGTTCTCTCTTTGGTCGGTGCCAGAAGGGGAAAATTCAAGACCAAATTTTCCAAATAGTTAGGTTGGATTAAAAATTGCTGCAGAGTTGTACAAGTATATAAACTTATGGTGTGTATTTACACATTTATTACTTTGAAAATAAACTGATGGGAAGAACTCTATCCAAGAACACGAAGGATGAGTTTTTTTTTTTTTTTTTAAAGATCTTCCTAGGTTCGAAAATCCTCTAGAATCACTGGGGGGTAGAGATTAAAAGACTTGGGAATCTCCTAATTTACTTGTTCTTCACCCAGACGTCTGTTCTTTATAATGATTAAGTTACTAACCTTTATTTGTCAGTAATAATTGAATTTTACACCAAAGCGAATTATCGCACCGAGTGAACCGCTCCGCCGTGATTTTAAATAGCCTTCTTTGCAAATTATCTCCCATGATTTATATTAATCCTATAGGGAAGGCAGAGAAAAACTGTATGGGGATGGATGGTTTGAATTTAATGTAAACGGATAAAAGTGTTTGATAGCTTCTCATGGTTCTGCAAATGAATTTAACACCCGAACTTCCTGGCTTCCGTACTGGTTTTAAAATCTGGGTGGCAAATTCAAATGTAATCCTCAAAAGGTTTGGAGGTTAGATCAAGGGACCCTCCACTTTTTAAAAAGATAGAAAGGCGGACATTTCACTGACGGTCAGATTAATTTCATTTTCTAGGAAAATCCATGATTTAGAGGGTTAAACACCTTGACAAGGCACCTTGTCCCAGGAACTCATCTAACCACCTGAATATCTCTTTCCCAGCTGATGTGGGCCCAAACTTAGCTGTGATTTCTTCCAAGAAGCTTTTCCCAAAACACTCGCCCTCTGACCTTTCTGCTTAATTTCTGCCTGTCCTTTCATGATTTTCTCATGTTCCAGGAACTCCTGAAATCTAACCTTTTCACTCCAGCTCATGTTTTTCCAAATTCCTAGAATAACAGGAGTCATCTGGGAAATACAGATTCCCAGGCCACAGCTCATGAGATTCTGAATTAATCAAGTTGTGGTGGGGTTCTGGAATCTGTATGTTTCAGAGGCATCCTTGGTGATGTATATGCTCAAAAAAGTTCTAAAAACATACAAGCAGAGGAGATGGATCACTTTATCTGAATACTTAAGGAATTATAGACCACACATTCTTGTCCACAGTTTTAACTGTTGTGTATTATTCTGTAATTCATTAATGTTTCCCCTGAGGAGTTCTAAATATCTTGAATGTGGAGAATACTTTGAACACTTCTATTCCATCTAATCCTCCTAGAAAAACAAGAATGCCTTGAATTTTCGTAATGTGAAACAATTGAATTTAACTAAGACCGTTTGCCTACACTTGGAAAGATTGCAAGGAGAAAGAGGCAGAGAGAGCAAGAGAAAAAAGAAAGCATTTTCTGCCCTCCGAAGGTAAAGCTGCGTCTGACACAGTCCTTATAATACCAGTGGGGTTTCTTGATTTTTTTTTTTTTGATGATGTGGTTAGTATTTGCAGAAATTTCAGAAAACACGAAAAAGCATGATATTAAAAAAAGAGTAATGACCAGGAAAGAACCACTGTTAATATTTTGGCATCGCACTGAATCTGATTCTCTAACTCGCAAATTGCGATTTGCTTCGTGGGTGAGCCCCACGTGTAGTTCGTGAATCTGACTCATAATGGGGGCAGTTGGGGAAGTTTATCTGCTTTGTGTCTTTGGAGCTTACATTGTTGGGTCCCATGAGCCTGGAACTAAAGACAAGCCCTGGAAAACAAACAAGGACAACATTGGGCGTTTGTGTCCCTCTCAATGTCACATGGTGAAACTCAGTCCCAACAAGGAGGCCTTTGGTAGGTGAATGGCCGTGGTGATACAGGGCGGGTGCACCCGGGCTTGGTCAGCGCCAGCCACCCAGCAGGACCTACAGCGCCTTTTGCATCTCCACCTTGCGGGTTTTGGTGCAGCGGACCAGGGGAGGTGAGAGCTGGAGAACCAAGTGTGGCAGAGAGGGCGAGCGTGGTGGAAGCCCACGGATCCCTGGTTAGTCTAGGGGGACGTCCCCACAGCCTGCGCTGCCACCAGTGCCAACCCCAGGTCCACCCTTGGACCTAGAGAGCCCTCCCCTGGCTGTGCCACTCCCCTACAAACATATCACAGGCCCACAGTGGGATACAGGGTTCCCCTATTCAGGGCTGATCAGAGAACCCTCATTTCCTAGGCCTGGGCAATTTCATGAATGGACTGTATCCATTTATCAATGCGCGCTCATTCACCTTGCCCCTAGCGGAAGACTGTATCCATTCATTGATGCGCTCATTCATCTCACCCCAGAGGAAGGGACTGTATCCATTCATTCATCAACACATTCATTAGCCTTGCCCCAGCAGAAGGGATTGTATCCATTCCTTAGGCTAAGTATATACCCCTAGACAAAGAACCCAGGAGAAGATTTTCTGACTTAAGTCTTTCCCTCTGCCAGGAGCTCTGGTGCTTTTCCTGTATTCTTTTCTGTACAATAAATCCTGTCTTACCCCTGATCTCTGCTCCATGGACTCAATCTTCCAATCCCTGAAACCAAGGATCTACTGAAGAAGAAATTCCAGTATCAAGGAGAACAGAGTGGAGCCTTCATGAGTGGGATTAGTTTACTTCTGAAAGAGGCCCTGAGAGACCTTCACCCCTCCCACCTTGTGAGGGCACAGTTAGAAGGCGCTGCCTGGTGAGGGCCAGACACTCAATCAGCAGGGACTAGGTCCCGCACTTCCAGCCACTAGAACTGTGAGAAGTAAATTCCTACTGTATAGAAGCCACCCCACGTTTTGTGGTAGCAGTCTACACACACTAACCACAGCAAATAGATTGTTGCTAAAGCCAAACAGAGTTAAGAGAAAATTTAAATCTAAGGCAATTATTGAGTCCTGTCTCCTGAGAAGACAGTAGAGGTGAGTGATGAAATAGCCCGCATGTAGGAATAATTTGAAAAACTACTCAAACTGGACATAAAGGGATGAGAGTTGGTATGAAAGGCAGACAAGGAAACAGGATATTAGTTCATACTTTAATTTGAGGATGGATTGAAGAGGATTTAAAACTTAGAGGAAAAGTCAGAATTCAAAAGTGCCTGAAATGAGGAGGTTTCTAAAAGTGTTCATAAGTAGCTAGAAGTGTTTTTATATGAAGAGATGAAAGTAAAAAATTTAATTCTGGAGATATTGATGACAGATTGAACTTTTGGCATTTTTTTTCTATGTTTGATATTGGGTAAACCCAGCCACATTTTAAAGAGAATTTATTCTTCCTCTGGTCTCCCTAATACATGTATTACAGCTTCACCAATTTTCCCAGGGGACCAATGTTTTGTCAATATTATGCTTGCTTTGCGTATGAAACTTACAATGTCATCATAATTAAAATGCACAGAAAAGATAGCAAATTCTTTGTTGGTGTATGTAAATTTATTTTTAAAATACATTTAACTCTAGTTCAAATATCAGAATTCTCTTCAAACTTGAGGGTCAAGGGAAGACCAATGCTCTCCTGAATATTAGAGAATATTTAAAAAATATTTTACAAATAAGTCTTAATTCTAGAAATATTAATGGTGAATTGAACTTTGGACATTTATTTCTATGCTTGATATTGAGTAAACCCAGCCACATTTTAAAGAGAATACTTATTCTTCCTGTGTGAGAAAAAGTTGAAAATGTATAAATCAGAAAAGAATAGCTAACTACTTGGGCTAATATTTGCAGTGCTAAATATTGGTTGCATTTTTTTCTTCATTCTTAAACACCTCAGAATTCAATAAAAAGTCTAAATGTTTCAGGCAGTTTTTTCCAGAGTTTATTTCAAGATATTAGTTACAAGAAAAGCGCTAATGAAGGAAGCTCTGAATTCAAATAAATTCGGGACTGTTCCCCTTCTTAGGAACCACTAAGTCATTCACCTGGAACTTTCCAACATATTAGCACAGTAAAGTCTCTGATATGTCCTACAGAGAAGACATGTTTATTTGGTTTTATCTCTTGATTCTGCCAAAGAATTATCCTTCTCACACATATTTTGACTATCATTCCTGGTGTTCTTTTTCTAAAGTATTATCAGGCCTGATATCTTAAATATATAACAACTAGTATGTTATGAAAATGACCATCATTCAGGAAAGAAACTGGCTATAAACAGGGCAGCTATTCAGCCACACATTGGCTGCAGTATTGGCTCTGATCATTCCCATGAAGAGCTCCATAAACTGTTTGTTTAATTCATTTTGGGACACGTGAGTTGAAAAGGCACTAGATTTTTCCATGATTGCAAATTAATTTTTGACTCTTGTACTAAATCAATACAAAGACAATATTGATTTTTAAAAATGTTTTTATTACCGTATTTATGGAACTTTAAAAGCTACGTTTGAATTCCAGTTGAAAATGGTCAGTTAAAACTCTATTAAGAGAATCTCTCGCTTCCCTCCATAAGGATATGATTACGCAGACAAGTAAAGGGGCATAACAAGATAAGCATCAAAGATCAGTCACCACGGAAGAAAGTAGAAGATTCTGAAGTGAATCAGAGGCCCCAGCGTGGTTCTGTTCCAAACTCAGCCCTCACCTTTTAGAAACTGCATAGGTGATTCCACAAAATGCTTAGCAGAATTACTACTATCCCCCATCCTGAAGAAAAACATAGGAAATAAATATCTGCATCTTTTATTCTTCTCACCAGTTGCACAAACAGCCTATGGCAAGAAACGAGACAATGTATGTGGGTCTGACCCTCAAACCATGTGAAGGCTTCAGGGTCACACAGGAACTGGTAGAGCAGCCTGCACCTTGGTGGGGAGGCTACTTGCTCTCCAATGATGTAGATAAAATTCTAATAAAAAACAATATCCAGGCCAGGCACAGTGGTTTATGCCTGTAATCCTAGCACTCTGGGAGGCCTAGGTAAGTGCATTGCTTAAGCTCAGGGGTTCAAAACCAGCCAGAGCAAGAGTGAGACCCCATCTCTAAAAAATAGCTGGACATTGCATCAGGTGCTTGTAGTCTCAGCTTCTAGGAGACTGAGGGTAGAGGATCCCTTGAGCCCAAGAGTTTGAGGTTGCTGTGAGCCATGATGCCATGCATTCTAGCAAGGGTGACAAAGTAACATCTGTCTCAAAAAAACCAACAAATACTATCCATGTTGGTCAATGAATACAAAAATTAGTAAGAATGAATAGGAGATCTATTCTACAACTGGGAATTATAGTTAATAATGCATTGTGTACTTGAAAATGACTAAAAGGTTAGATTTTAAGTGGTCTCACCACAAACAAAAGCTAAGTATGTGAGATAAGCTTGGTTTAGCCATTTTTCACTATATATGACATATTTCAGAACACCATGTTGTATACCATAATATATACAATTTTTACTTGTCAATTAAGAAATGATTTTTTTTTAAGTTGAAAAAAGGAATGATATCTCTGGGAAAGTGCAACTTAGTTATTCTAACAAGGACAACTTTTGCATTACTTGAGGACTCTCACCTTGCTATCTCCCAGACTACCAAGAAGTCTGTAGAACAGAATATTAATTAGGAATTTCCTTCAACTACCTTCAACAGAGACCTGATTATTGTAGCTTTAAAAATTAAAAGCTTAGGCTCCGTGCCTGTGGCTCAATCGGCTAAGGTGCCAGCCACGTACACCTAAGGTGGCGGGTTCGAATCCCCAGCCCTGGCCCGCCAAACAACAATGATGGCTGGAACCAAAAAATGGCCGGGTGTTGTGGCGGGCGCCTGTGGTCCCAGCTACTTGGGAGGCGGAGGCAGGAGACTCACTTGAGTCCAGGAGTTGGAGGTTGCTATGAGCTGTGATGCCATGGTACTCTACCCAGGGGGATAGCTTGAGGCTCCGTCTCAAAAAACAAAACAAAAAACAAATGTCTCCATGAAGGACCCTCATGCCCTCAACTACCCCACTCAACCAGTATTACCCCAATCCCTCTATCTCCTCATTTTCCTTTCTTTTTCTCCTTTGTACTTATTACCAGATATTAAAATATAGACTTGTGGGGCCAGGCATGGTGGCTCACACCTGTAATCCTAGCACTCTGGGAGGCCAAGGCATGTGGATTGCCTGAGCTCACAGGTTCCAGACCAGCCTGAGCCAGAGCGAGACCCTGTCTCTAAAAATAGCCAGGCACTGTGGCAGGCGCTTGTAGTCCCAGCTGAGGGCAGAGAATCGCTTGAGCTATGACGCCATGGCACTCTACCAAGGGCAACAAAGTGAGACTCTGTCTCAAAAAAAAAATACACATGGCTCCGTGCCTGTGGCTCAAGTGACTAAGGTGCCAGCCACATACACCTAAGGTGGCGGGTTTGAATCCAGCCCAGGCCTGCCAAACAACAATGACAGCTGCAACCGAAAAAAAAAAAATAGCCAGGCGTTGTGGCGGGTGCCTGTGGTCCCAACTACTTGGGAGGTGGAGGCAAAGGACTCACTTGAGCCCAGGAGTTGGAGGTTGCTGTGAGTTGTGATGCCATGGCACTCTACCCAGGGGGACAGCTTGAGGCTCTGTCTCAAAAAAAAAAAGAACATATATATATACAATATCTACACATACATATATACATATATAGTATACATACACACACGTATATAAAGTTGTGTATTTTGTATTGTCCCTTCACTAGAATCTAACCTCCACAAAGGTAGACACTTTATTTTACTCCCACCATAGTCCCAGCACTAGCACAGAACCTGGTACACTGCAGGCACTCAGTGCAGGAAATATTTGTTAAGTGAATGAATGAATAAAGGAATGAAACTTATTCCTTTAAGTAAATGAAACCTCACTCGGTAGTTACAGGTTTAAAATTCAAGAATAAATATTTTGATCACTGGATTCACAGTCCAGAGCATTCACCATTACACAATGGAACCACCCAAGAATAAATATTTTGATAAAATACAGAAATGTCTTCAATCTAAATGACCAGTGAGAATGCCCCAGGGAGGGTCAGTGAGGGACCTGAAGACCAAGTGGCAAGTGTCTTTGTTGATGTTGACTAATCAAGGCTGGGATAAAGAATGGCACAGAGCCAAGGAAGAAGTTGGCAAAGTACCCCTGAGACCTCTACTACAAACAGAAAACCACTCTGAGAGCAGCTTCATGTACCCTGTACTAGATACACTGACAGTTTAAATGACTATTTGTTTGATGTAATTGTTTTTCCACCTGAAGGTTTTCCTCCCTCAAATTAATAATAGGATGTTTTCTTTTTTTTTTTTTTGAGACGGAGCCTCAAGCTATCCCCCTGGGTAGAGTGCCATGGCATCACAGCTCATAGCAACCTCCAACTCCTGGGCTCAAACGAGTTTCCTGTCTCAGCCTCCCAAGTAGCTGGGACCACAGGCGCCCGCCACAACGCCCAGCCATTTTTTGGTTGCAGCCATCATTGTTGTTTGGCGGGCCCAGGCTGGGGATTCGAACCCGCCACCTTAGGTGTA
>CAUYQV010086694.1:0-13637 GCA_963574575.1 Galagoides demidoff | reverse complement strand
TCCTGCTTATCAGACATTTATATTACGATTCATAAGAGTAGGAAAATTACCGTTATGAAGTAGCAATGAAAATCATTTTATGGTTGGGGATCACCACAACATGAGAAAGTGTATTAAAGGGTTACAGCATTAGGAAGGTTGAGAACCACTGCTTTAGTGTCAGAGAAAAAAATTGAGTATGAGAGGGTCACATGAGTTATCAGAGCATGTACTGATTATGAACAAGGCCTGGACTTTTGTATTACTTGAGTTTCCTGGATATCCAGGTCCTGTTCCATGCTCTGGGAAAATGATGTAGAGTACCTATGTTGATAGGCATTCTTAATCCAGTGGCACCCTGTCACTCCCAAATTATCACGTGATATCTATACCAAACGTTGATTAATTTTTAAACTATCTACCTTGTCATGCATTAAGCTGAAAGCAACAATTTTTTTTTTTTTTTTGGTCTGGATCATGGCAATAGTAATCAGGAAAATCCAGGAAAAAAAATTATGGGCATAGAGTGGGTTGGACCAATTCCTTTTAAATGTGGTGATCTGCAAGATTGCTCACAGAGGTAGAGACTCCCCTGCATCTCGTCACGGGTAAGAACACAGGACATGTCAGAATGGAGACCAGTTAAATAAAATATTGAATTACGGGATAAGGGTAATTTATGTCAGTTCAATCTAGTTTATTCTTTCCTGAGCCTGACAATACTTTTTGGCAGGAGGGACAGTATAATGGTAACTTTGTCATCATCTTCTGAAGAATCTTACAATTGTTGGCATGTTCTATGAGGACAACTGAAATGTATGCACGGATACAAATTTTTAGATGCCCCCCTCTTTTCTCTTTCTTTTGGAGATTGAGAGACAAACACCAAATATATAACTTTATACTAGTATAAAATTATAAGATTTGTGGGGGAGGATAAAGTAGAATGAAGGAGAGAAAGAAAAAAAAGAGAGCATTATTTAACCAAATCACCAGACTTCATTGTTTTAGGACAAATGACTCAGGGAAATATTTTCTATATAATTTGAGGTCAGAGGAGAATATAAGTGTATATTCTCTCATCATTAACACGGTTAAACCATCATTAACATTTGAATGCGTAAGGAGCAGAGTGTACAAAAGATTTACTCAAACTTAAAGACAGAAGTAGTAACATGAATTAGATATCTTCCCAAATGTGCAGCTACATATCAAACAACAGTATGTGTATTGTAAGAGCAGAATGCACTTTATTGTAGCACAAGTTTCATCTTCCTTTGATCTCCAAAACAAAAACATTTTGTAGGAGTTAGAATCACTATCATTTCTGTCAGGTAATTATCCAACTTCTGGTAGAATGAATATTATCCTTTCTCCATTTAGAAATCAAATTAAAATATTCCTGGGTTTGAAAGAAGTGTTCTCTCCTAGCACAAGTTGGAAATTATCTTCATATGCTTTCTGCAGAAGATTTTACAACAGAGATCTCAGGAGGAAGCAAACATTCAATTCAGCCCATTTGGGGGTCCTTTATTTTGAGTTGGGAAAATTCACTTGATTCTATGAGAAATAATAAGTTCAATTCGAGTGTCTGTTGTGTGTTAGACATTAAGCAAGATGGCTGAAGATTAATAAAATTGCGTAAGAGTCCAGTTTATGTATGTGTGAGCTTAATACATATAGTCCTGAGATTTTATCTGCTTTTTAAAAATTCAAAAAATTGTTTATTTCCTTTTTAACTGAGGCTGTTGAACTTTAAACAGATTTTAATAAATCATACCTCACAGAAGTGTTAGAAAGATTTTTGCAAGTATGTATATGTAAGCATAAGAACATAAATAAAAATAGAAGAATATTCTATGTGAATACATAGAGTAGAACATTCTATACTTACATGGAAGTACTGTATTTAGCAGACCATATGTCGTGAATGAGCACTTATTACTTGGAGCTATGAAATAGATTGGGGATGCTTATTTCTGATAAATGTGCAATGTAGTGATAATAGTGACAACTGTAAGACTTGTCAAAGCAAACAAGCAGGACAGATTGAAATTGCCTATTGAAAGCTAAACTGTAGGTGAGATATTAAAAATCTCTAAGTTTTCATCCCCATTTGGGTAAAAGAGATGAATAAATAACTCAAGTAATATAAGTGTTGAGAAGATAGATGGACTGTTTAATGTGAAATTTCCTAACACCAGATTCACACGTGTTTCTTGGTACAAGATAGAAGAAAAACTTACATGTAAGACCAGATACAACTAAAATAAAAAGGATTCCAGATCCCCAAATATGGCTATTTGGCTGGATCCATACTTATCAAAAAGCCACATTCAGGGATCCAGAAGACCACATGTGTCCCCAAAGGCCACAGGTCCCTACCTTTGAATGAATCCCTCTGAGAAAGTATTAATTCATCTTGAGGACAATATAGTAAAACACACGTGCGTGTGAGCTCACACATACAAGAGATGTAATCATAAATGAAGAAAAAAGGAGGGGAAGAAAAAATAAGTTACTATTAAAATGAATCTTGACATCAAATCCTTTCTCCTGATTAACTGATAATTTTTAGGGTCTCTACTTTCCTAAATATAAACTATTAATTGAGGAAACACTTAAAAAAAAGTCTTGCTTTACAACTTTATAACTTTTGGCCTACAGTAATTAATGAGTCCTTGATTAAGTATTTTTAAAATTTTTCTAGCAAAAGTAGAACTCTACTTCTAGGATAATGAGGAAAACCAATATTAGCTTTAAATAGTCCTTAATGAGCTTGTGCAGACCAGGCTCCACCTTAGCAGACTGATGGATGATGAACCTTCAATAAATTGTATTTTATTTGTCAATTTATTTATTTTTGAGACAGAGTGTCAGTCTGTTTACCCCAGGCAGACTGCACTATTGTGATCACAGCTTACTGCATCCTCAAAGTCTTGGGCTCAGGCAATCCTGCCTCGGCCTCCAGAGTAGCTAACTACAGGCAGACACCATCAGACCCGGCTAATTGTTCTGTTTTTAGTAAAGATTGGGTCTTGCTCTTGCTCAAATGGTCTCAAAGTCCTGAGCTCAAACAGTCCTCTTTCTCTGGCCTCTCAGAGTGCTGGGATCACAGGTGGGAGCCACTGCACTGGCTGATAAAGTTTAACCAAATGAGAGTTCGTGTCTATTTCCAGGTGTCACTTTCAGTGAAATCGTAGATGTTGCCCTGTTAATTTCTGATTAACTTCTAAGATTTACGTAACAAAATGATGTTCCATTCTGTCCTAAGGAGATCAGGATGTCAAAGTTTTAACATCTCCCCTGTTTTGTATGGGAATTTACCTTTTTGGTCAATTTTTTCCTTAATTTACCGGGACCCATATACAGAAAGCCTGCAGTATAATGTATTAAGGGCTATAACCCCACATGGTGCAATTATTCCTAACAGAACAAAATAATCCACAGGGAATTGTTTCAACATTAGTAATATATGTACATGTATAGTAATACATGAATTCTAATACTTTATATTTAATGTTCTCTTGGAAAATTAATGGAGTTATGGTATTTTGTGTTTTTTCTGGCAGCCTACTAATATTAGAACATATATGTTGAGACCATTAGGGCCAAATTGGTATTTTTTGTGAATACAAAGAAAACTTCAAATTAGCAAGAATTTGTTGCTAGAATCTTCACTTTCTTTCACCAATCTGAAATTGGCTTGATTGCCTCCCTTAGCTTATTTTCATTTACTTTCAATGGCCAAATCCACTTCCTGAATAGGCATTTATCACAGCAGGACACCTTACTTATGGGAATCATGGTCCAGACCACTTGAAAGACAATGATTCATATTTACCTGCAAGTACTCGAGATAAACACTTATAGTAGATTTACATGGACCGCAGACTCGTATTAAAAACTGTTACATCAAGTTCAGACACTTGTTAATGAAGAGTTAAGAAAGAATTTATATCTAGGGAAACTCAGCATAAGTGCATAGCCAGAAAAAACAATATGCACACTTTATAACAAGTTACTTATGCTTTGTGAAAATGCTCAAGACAACACTCTCGTTCCAGAAATGTGTGGTGAGTGACCAGAGAAATTGAGGGAATAGTTTTAAAAATAGTATCGTATCACTTAATGCACTATGCTTAATTGAACTCTTTTCCTTAGCTGGGATTACTGTTACTACGGTTACAAGCTGCAGTGAGAGGACACAGGCCCTGGCTTCCCATGTTCCCTGACGCTGTGCGCCGTCAGCGTTACTGGTCTGTTTAATCACCAGCTGTGTGTTTGAATGACTCATGAACTGAAGTTACACAGGCATCTCGAAATGGGCTGCCCTAATTTTATTCTCTTTTATCTTCCCTCAGATCCTTCGTGGACACTTGATCTTAGCCAAAGGCCGAGAAGCGATCCTCAGACCCTTCCTGGAAAAGGACATCTCTGTTGATTGCTGCTGTCCCAAGACAAAATTTTATACTTTTTTTTTTTTTTTTACATATAGGAAAGGTTATTCTTGATAACTTTTGATTTTTAAAAGATTCAAATTGTGACTAATCTCTAATTTACTAAACTTGACATCACAAAAAGAAAATAACTAATTTACCCACTGTTGAAATCATAACAATCATTTTAATAAATTTTCTGAATTGCCGGAGTTTTATGTGGAATCCTGATTTTGTACAGATCAACTTTTCACTTTTATGTAGAGTGTCTGAATCAGTGCCTTAATTACATAGGCCTCCTTGCTTCATTCTAGAAATATATGGTTAAAGTATCCATAAAGAGTTCAACTTTTCTGCTATAATACATAAAAATACAGTTAAATTAATGTACATTTTGAACATGAACATGTAGGTCATGTAATATCAAATTACATGATAAGTATAACTATGTCCTTAAGTCTCTAACACAGTCTTAGACCAAAAGTCATATAATTTCAACATAATATGGTGATTAAAAGTGTATTGACAAGTTTAAAGGAAAGCTTTAAACTTTTAGCTTCGTGGGAAAATATATGTGTACACTTATAAGCACATAAGAGATATTCAACAATGTAATGTCAGATGAAGTTTCTGTGAACAAATGTGATCATTAAGAACATAAAGAGAGCCCATCAACTAATAAATAGAATTTTTAAGTATGGTATTGCATATAATAAAATATTATTCAGCCATACAAGTAATTAAGTGCTGATACATACCATGATATGGACCAACCTTAAACTCATTATGCTGAGTGAAAAAAGCCAGATTTCAGAAGTCACATAAAGTGTAACATCACGTATGTGAAATATCTAGAATAAAAAAATCCAGAGCCCGAGAGTAAATTAGAGGTGGACAGAACCTGGGGAGCAGTACATGGAAAATGACTTATGAATAGGCATATGGGGTGGTGAAAAAAATTCTGTTATTAGATAAAAAAAATGGTAACACAGCATTGCGGATGTACTAAAAAGCACTTAATTGTATTCTTTGAAATGGTTAAAATGAATTGCATATCATGCTAAATAGACATCAGTGAAAAAGGAGAGGCATAGACGTGGGAAATAGGTGTGATATATTTTTACATTACTATAATGTAGTAAATGGCATAAAATAATCATATTTACTAGCATGTAATTTATCAAGAATTTTTTTGAGTAAATTAATAAATAAGGTAAAGAAATATTTGGGTGGATCTTGCCAGATTCATCAAGGAAATTGATCTAAATCTTGCAAATGTTTGTGTGGCAATGAAAGCTAGTAATTTAAAGACTGGTATTTAAAAATTTAATCCTTTGGTAGAGTCACTATCCTTAAAAAGTCCCCAATCATCAGAGAAATGAAAATCAAAACCACCCTGAGATATCACCTAACCCCAGTAAGAAAAACCCACATCAGAAAATCACAAAGCTGCAGATGCTGGTGTGGATGTGGAGAGAATGGGCCATGTTTGTGTTGCTGGTGGGATTGCAAACTAATTCAACCTTTATGGAAAGAAGTATGGAGAATCCTCAAAGAGCAAAAAGTCGACCTTCCATTTGATCCCACGATCCCATTACTAGATATCTATGCAGAAGAAAAAAGAATCATTTTATCACAAGGACATTTGCACTGGAGTGTTCATTGCATCTCAATTCACAATTGCCGAGTTATGCAGGCAACCCAAATGCCCATCAACTCATGAGTGGATTAACAAATTGTGGTAAATGTACACCATGGAGTACTAGTCATCCTTAAGAAAAAAACGGGGACTTTACCCCTTTCGTGTTTACCTGGATGAAGTTGAAACACATTCTTTTTAGCATAGTACCACAAGAATGGAAAAACAAGTATGTAAGCAAGGCTGATATGAAGTCAATATATAAATAATCACACACCCCCTCAAAAGAAAGAAAAACACAACTACTATAGTCCAGCGAGGAGGGGGAAGGTGGGTGATTGGCAAGTTGTCACCTAAAATACACAATGTGGGGGTGTACTGCACACAGGCAAAGAGCTCAGCGACAACTTGAACTTGACCTTAGCAACAAAAACAAAGTCACCTAAACTTTTGAAACTTCATATGAATCTGAAACAAACAGAAAAAGTCATTGGAAAAGTCATTTTGGAAAATACATAAGTGAAACATCGATGAGATGTTGAACTAGAATACAGGCCGCCAGGGTGTAGAGGAGAGTGAAATTTACCTTCTGGGAAAGGATCTCCAACAATCAATGGTTTATCAAGTATTTTGTGCAAACACTGGGTTACAACACAGTCACTTTCCTCAAGGATGTTGATGTTCCTAAAGAATATTGATTTTTCAATTGTAAAATGAATCTAAGAAGAGTAAAAAAATTACTGTCATTTGTAGAATTTTATATATGCACATATTTATTGACTGTGTACCTTGTGTTATATATCATCTGACATATATGTTTATTTATGCCTAAATGTATGCCTTCAAATATATAAAATGAAGTGCAACCAACAGAAATGATCAACTTTCTGTTGCTGAGAATATTAGTGTTTAGGGTGGTTACTTCTACTGGGTCATTCAGTCAGGAAGATAATTAGTAACACCATGTATGTGTATTCTTATTTCAGGTGTTTTTATGTTTTTTTTTTTTTTTTCCCAATGCATTTTCATTTCACTTTCCTGGCACACGTGAACAGGAGATTAAGTAAACTTGAAAATATCAGGCCCTAAGTAAACAAAAGAGATAAAAGAGAGTTAGCAAAAAAATCATATTAAATCAGCTCTGATATTCTGAAAGAACCAATGGACCTCCCAGCATTAGCAATATACACCTCCTGCACCATTAAAATCAGAGTTACTGCCCTAAAAAATATTGAATAACCATTCAGAGTTATAAATATGGTATCTGCCTGGCCATCAGCACACAAATGGAAAGCTAAGGGAATCTTATTCAACTTTATTAGATATATTTTTTACCCGGATGAAGTCTCTATGACCCTCTATACTGTAATTCACATTTAAGACAGCTGCTCTCTGCCTTTCTTACAAAACAAAGTATCAGACAACAGTGATAAGCGATGGTGAATCCATCATCTTCCACAAAAGAGAGTCAATTACTCCTGGATTTATATATGAAAAATATGAAAATGATAAGATCTGTCACCACTACAATTTCCAAACTAGCTAAGGAAAAATAATTGCTTTAAAAACTCATTCTGATTTGAGAAATAGAAGGTAAAATTTCCAGTCAAGCTTCTGCTTTAACTATTAAACACATTTTCACTTGTAGGACCAGATATATATTTAATAATAAACAATTCTTTAATTCACTAAAGTAGATGATAAGGTTATAACCATCTATAGAAACGTTTATATGTAATTAAATTATAGAAAGTCAAAATTTAATATATAAGTGAATCTATATAATTTTTTTGTTTCTATTACTAAAACATGGTACATACTTTGATGCTTAATTTGTACATACTTATATGCATAGTGTTAGGGTAAAGAAAATATACAATTATCGGCTGTGGGAACTTTAGAGATTGGCTAACATGCATTTTCTTACTACACTCTAATTGTGTGAGAAATCTGTCTAACTAAGCTTTATATTTCACACATGTGGTTTTTAATGTTGATGAAATAATGCATATATTATTATCAAAATCAATCTAAAGCACCATTGTTCACTATTTAATCTGCATCCTCATGCAAAAATGTTGGTGTTTCTGTAGGTAATAGACACACACACACACACACACACACGCAGAGCCATTGATTCACTAAATGGCAGGAACACCATCTGAGAAATGCATTGTGCAAACATCACAGGATGTAGTAACGCAAACTTAGGTGTTTTAGCCTACTGTGGGATGCTATTGCTCTTAAGACACAAACCTGTATCACCTGTTATGTACCTGTACAGTGTGTTACTGTATAACATAAGCAACTGTAACTCAATAGTAAGTATTTAAGAATCTAAACATATCTAAATAACAAAAAGTACGGTGAATATATAGTATTAAAATCTTAGCGGCTCACTGTGCAATATGTAGTATGTAGTTCATCGATGACGCCTACATCTCTGTGCAGCACCTGGCTCCTTGTTTCTTTCTCTACATACAGTAGGGAGATAGATACAGATAGATAGAGTGCATATGCTATCCATAATTAGTAGGTACTATATACATTTACGGGCTATATTGTTTCTATAAAAAGAAACAAAGTGCATGATATATTTATTGTTAATAAATGTAGGAATCAGTAGTTAGTAGGAGTGGAGTTTTACAATTATACATCGTAAATTAATGTTAGACATATAAAAATAATATTATTTGTATATATGAGCAACCAGTGGGTAACAGTAAAGGGAAGATGTCCCCAGTATCTGGAAAAATGCCATGGTTTACTATTTGATCAACATTCCTGTTACATTGTTGATGGTAGGTCCCAAACAATAATATATTTTTAGTATATTTTTTCATAGTATTATGTGTTCTTTATAAACATTTTGATTTAGAAATACTATAAGTCACTGTCTTATTGGAAAATGGTGATACTGAAACGTGACATCGCACCCATGCTGGTGTCCAACTATGCAGATACATGAGTCTTCAGTTATGTTTTTTTTGTAATACAATATCTACAACAGTCTTACTAATCTTGAAATCATTTTGGTTTTAGTTTGTACGTCTCTGTTCTTGTCATTAGTCTGGGAAATGCTGTATTTTTTTTGGCCACTGATTAAAATTTCATATTGAATCTAGAATATTCTTCCAGATATGAATGTGCTATCCATCATACCTACAGGTGTTTTTAAGATAATTAAAGGAACATGATATTTTTCTCTCTATATAAATAAAACCATACATTGATGTAAAATCTCATATTTACATAAGATTCCCTCTAAGGCAAGAAAGAAGTGGAGAGACATAGGCAGGTGAGACTTAACAATTCCACCAGTGCAATTCTACTCATGTACCAGAAATTATTCATGCTGAGAAAAAGCACATTTATTTTAATAATGACCAACTGTGTTTTATATCATTTTACTAAAGCTATTCATAGTTTAAAATGCCTCTTTTGTATTAAAACAGTTGGCATAATTCAGATAGTTCTTAGGTTGACAGTTATACACAGCATACAAAAGGCAAAGCAAACTGAGCTCTCAGAAAGGATGGAATTCATGGTCTTTAATTGAGAAATATTCTGGGAAAGATTTTTTTAAGATAGATTACTTATTACCATAATTCATCATAGTTAATAAGAAAAGTTACATTTCCTTATAAAGTGAGGATATTTTCTAGAAAATTTGCTTTTGCATGTATTCTAATAGAAATCTAATCTAGTATTTTTCAAGGATAGAAACATTGAATGAATAATAAAAACATGTAGGAAACAAAAGTAGACTGCAATCTTTACATTGGCTTCACACTTAAGTTAAACAAGTTATTCCAGATTTAGAAACTTATGCTGACTTCTTAATATTTTATATGCCACAAATTATGAAATAAGAAACCCAGAAAATCTCAAATGACATTCTTAGAAACTAGACTCTCTAAAAAGGAAAAATAATGTGTAAGGCAAATATTTTTTAGAGAATGTTTGTGTAACACAAATTAAAAATAGAGAGAAAAGCATAATCTTTCATGGATAACATATATCGAGGTATTGGAAATGATACATTTAAAATAATTTCACATCATAAACTACAGAGAACAGATTGTGTTCACAATCTTTTGTATATCAAGAAAAAATGAGATCAAAATGATCTATGTCATCTGTCATTGTAGCTTGTGAAATCATCATGATACGAATTGGCCGTGTGTGGGAACATAGCACTGTGTCATGCTCAGCAGTGTACAATTCTTCCCATCGACTCATAAAAAGGAAGTGTTAAATAACAAATGTCAGACTTCTTATGCAGAGTTTTATATTGTTTTAAGCAAATAGGCCTAAACTGTTTATTCTCCCCATGACACTCATTTTATCTACCAAGGTCTGAATTTTGTTCATATGGTAAATACTTGATTTTCATTTTTGTCACTAAGACAATGTGCCCAGATATCTACAGGTATTCCACTGGACTTGATCTTCTGCACAGTCTGTGCCCCTAGATTCACCCTTAAATGTATAAAATAGCAGAATTAAAAGACACAAAGTAGTCAACATACATATATGTATATCACATAACACAGACACATACAGACACACACACACACAAGATTGCAAACTCATTGATTTTTTTATCGATCCATACATTATATAGCTATGTTCATTCCAAGCATCAGATAGACAAATTACACACACACATTAATATTGACTGAATAATGACAAGGATCCCAGCATTCAAAGGATGCAGATGAAGCAGAAAGAACTCTGAGAGGTAGAGGGCGCTGTCCTGAGTTCTGCCTGGGATTTGACCCTCTGAGTTGCAATAGATATGGTCTCTATGTGAAGTTTAAGGGATCACTCACATAGGGGGAGAAGTTAAGTACTAAAATGGACATTCCACACCCCCTGGAGAGTTGTATATTCTATATTACAACACATGGTGATATTTTCTAGGGAATCAGGACTTACAAGTACTGGGTCCTGTTTACCACAGGGAATCTTCATCCAAAGCCAAGTTCTGAAAGTCGTAGATAAGCTGTCTTTTTCCTACCCAATATTAATAAATTGTTTATTTACCCAGGTGTCCATCCCCCCACACCTGCGGGGAATGAGTAGCTCCGAAGCCAGCTGCTGTAACTCATTTCTCCCAGTTGGTCGTCTTCCAACCATTTAACAATCAATCCATTCGTCAGCTAACAGAGTACTCAACAGGGAGATTAACAGATGTTGGATATATTGTCTTCTATAAAGGTGCTCACAATCAAATACAAATGCTTAATCTAATGTTTTTATTCCTTTATCTTTAAAAAATGTGGGCAACCTACCCACCATTGCATTCCCACTAACCCACGTCAATCACCTAAAAGTCAATTATAATTGATTTGCTCAAGCAAAGAGTAAAAACTTATTTAAATGTATAAAAGTTTTATGACCAAATTGAAGGTTAAGGAGACAAATAATACATGGCGTGTGAGAAATATTATTTAAAAAATCTAGGTATCCTCAGCAGGACATATTGAGGAGCTACATCTACATGATGGTACAAACAAAATAAAATGCTAAAATAATTCATTTTAGTCCTTACTGTAAAAGTGAAGTGTTATACGTTAGATCACTCTTATAATAAATTAGTAAAACCTTGCTGTACAAAAATATTTTATGCAATTGTTTTCCACTTTTATTTTATATATGGAAGTGTGTAATGCAATCTGATTTTCTATTTATTATTACTATTATGCATGACTCACCCTGAACACATCTGCAGAACAGGTCAATGATACTCATGTCTCAGAAATTTTTTTATAAGTAATACTCTGGCTAAAATGTTTCCTAAGTCTTCTTTGATTTTATTTACCTTTTGTCAATACTGATAATTTAATACACAAATAGTATGGATGACAATAACTGTTATAATTTTTTAAATTTTATAGACTACTAATTTATGCTGGTTGTGTTTTCATTTTAGAAAAATAAATATTTGTTTTAAAAATATTTAGCTTTTATGGTAACAGCATACATTATAATTCTGAAGGACTCAAAAGAATTGACACATAATACATATTCCTGTAACTAAAATTCCATTTCAAAATAAAAATTCTACTATTGTAAAAATATTTTCCTTTGTAATGATCCATGAATTTTCAAAAAATACTTTATTTCAGTAAAGCAGTGAAATATTATATTTAAAATATATGTTTTTGCGGGGCGTGATGGTTCATGCCTGAGCCAGAGAGAAACCGCACCTCTAAAAATAGATGGGCGTTGTGGCAGGCACCTGAAGTCCCAGCTACTTGGTAGACTGAGGCAAGAGAATCTCTTGAGCCCAAGAGTTTGAGGTTGCTGTGAGCTGTGACTCCAAGGAACTCTAACAGGGGTGACAAAGTGAGACTCTATCTTGAAATATATGTATATGTGTGTGAGTGTGTAAGATTGTTTAATAGGTATATGAAAAAATGATCAGCAACAGTAATCATCAGGGAAATGCACTTTAAAACCACAATAAGATGTCACCTCACACCTATGTCGAATGGCCATTATCAGAGAGATAAAAGATAAGCACTGGCAAGAATGTGGAGAGAAGGGATCCCGCAATGTCAGGGTCAATGTCATCATGGAACAGTATGGAGGTTCCTCAAAATATTCAAAGCAGAACTGCAATATGACCCGTCAGTCTCACTTCTTGGTATATAGTCAAAGGAAATGAGTATGTAGAAGAGAGGCCTGCATTCCCTGGCTCGTGGCTACATTATATGTATTAGCCAAGATATGGAATGAACCGGAGTGCTCATTAGCAAATGAATGGATGAAGAGAGAGCTTTGCAGATGTACAGTGAAAGGCTATTCAGCCTTCAAGAAGAAGGAAAACCTGTCATTGCAATAACCTGGATGAACTAGAAGACGTTATATTAAGGGAAATACGTCAGGCAAAGGAAGGCAAGTCCTGCTGCCTAATCTCATATGTGAAATGTAAAAAGGTTGATGCAGAAAGTAGAATTGCGCTTATCAGGCGCTTTGGGAGTGGGGGTAGGAAATGTGGGTCAAAGGGCACAACGTTTCACTCTGATTGAAGGAATGGCTCTGAATCTCTATTGTAGATCATGGTTAAAGATAGGTAAAATAACTTACATGTGAAAATTCCTAAGAGAGCAGATCTTAAATGCTTTCACCATGAAAACTGATAAGTATATGAGGTGGTGGACACATTAACCAGGTTGATTTAATCTGTTCACGATGTATACGTGTATCAAAGCATCACATTATATAACATAAATATATACATTTTTATTTGTCAGTAATATCTATACCCAAATAAATCTGGGAAAACAAATAAGTAGTGAAAATTAAAATGTATATCTTTGAAAGATAAATTGTACATTCATCTTACTCTACCCTGAAGAGATGACATTTAATGAAAGAAGCAGAGTTGAAAAGTAACTAGTAATTTGAATACATTTACTTTTCTTAAACATACTATTATGAGCATTTGATAGAGAAGCACAAATCATAGTGTCAGTCAGAAAGTTCTATCAAAAGCCAGGGAGAGGATTATGAAGAAGCCATTAAGCAGAAATATCTCCCCTGAGCCATCTGTGCCAAGCCCTGTGCTC
>CAUYQV010086693.1:0-23351 GCA_963574575.1 Galagoides demidoff | reverse complement strand
TTTTGTGATATGGGCTAATCTTACTGGAGTTAGGTGATATCTCAAAGTAGTTTTGATTTGCATTTCTCTGATAATTAAGGATGGAGAGCATTTTTTCATATATCTGTAGGCCATGTGCCGATCTTCTTCAGAGAAGTTTCTCTTCAAGTCCCTTGCCCACCCTGAGATGGGATCACTCATTTTCTTCTAGAAACTATTCCAATTATATACACTATTGACCTCTCCAAGTCCAACCTCAGGTTCCAACCTGCTCTCTCGTTCACTGGAATTTTTGCTCTTCTTGAACATGTCATCCTTGTTTCCATCTCCTGACTTTTTCAATTGCTATTCTCTTTACCTAAAACACGTTTCTCCTCTACCTTTGCAAGACTTGCTGTCCTTAAAGTCCTCAAAGTTGCTCTCTGCCCCTGCTTTATTTTCTTTTATAGCACACAGTCCTTGCAATTTTACATTTGTTTATTCAATTATTTATTGTCTATTTCCCTGAATAGAATATAAACAACCAAGGATAGGAATTTTGTCTACTTATTTCCTGCTGTACACTTACTGCCCAGAACACTGCCTGGCACAAAGCAGGAGCTAAATGAACAAATGGAAAATAATAAAGAAATGATAAGACACTGGCTATGTGGTATGTTAAAAATCCTACCTTGTCTGTTTCCTGGCAGAGGTGGTTATTTTTTTTTAATTAAAATTTTAAAAATTATTTTCAAGAATTACTTGAATTTATTTCAAGCTAAAAGTAGGGTGAGAATAAAACAAGCTACACTCCTATTGTGAGTTTGGAGCAATGTAGCAGTGGCTATTGGCTCTAACTATGAGATACATATATTTCTACACACTAATTAGAATGGCAACAAACAAAACCTGACAACATGAAATACATAAGTAGCCTAGACCATACCAGGAACAAAGTAAATTCTCTCAGGGCACTAGATAATCACTGGTTATAGTTTTACAAGATTTTTATCATTCCCTCAACTGAATATTTTATAGACTTTTCTCAAAAGAGGGGACTAGCCAAAGACCTCTGAAAATTGCTTATTGAAAATAACCACTAGTAATTTGTAAATACTCTCCTTAGAATGGTTCATATTGGACTATTTGTGGGCATACAGTCTCTTCTCCCCTCCTGGTGGGAATCATGACAACCACCTTACTCTGTGTGTGTTGGTAGAAAGAAGCATAGTCTTTGGGCCTCTAAGTGGAGGTTTTCCAAGTTCTTGGTGATCATTAGGAAAAGAATTTAAGGATGTATCACATTAGCCAAGCAAGCAACAGCTTTTATAACTCTTATTATTAATGAAAGGAAAAGTAATGTCACAAGAAAGAGAATGCACAGGCTTGAAAAGAGCAGTTACACCAGGAGGAATTGGTTTTGGACTTTTTGAAATCTTACCGATTAAAGGGAGAAATATCAAAGGTTAAGGGCTTGGCATTTACTAAAAGCTTTACTAAGAAAAGCCAACATGGTAGGGTGGGAGTGGGAAGATCAAGTACAAGCTGCACCCTGCTGGGCACCTCTGCATTTACACATGTCTGGTAATTCCTAGCATGTAACTTTACATGGTTATCTTGGAGCTGTCATTCTGATTTCAAGGGTGGAGAAATTTTAAAACCACAATGTAAATGATATAATAATTATCTGAAGTTCATTAATGTAAGGTGGCAGATAAAGCTGACAAACCAGTCAAAGCCAGTTCTTGCCTTCGTTTATGAGCCCCTCCAGTTAGCTGCTGCTTGAGGGCCATTTCCTTTAAAAGCTGCATACAATCTTCAAGCCCCTGCATCCAGTTTCAACCCTGTCTCCTAGTCTCTTATTCTAACATGTGCATGAACATGACATGAGGCAGTCTGGAGTATTTGCCTCATCTGCACTGTGCTCCTCTCAGGCCTAACTTCACCCCCACAAATCACATCCTGCATATAGCAGCCACACCAACTGTCCGTGATACCTTGAGTTTCCCAAGCCCTGAGTTGCATTCCTAGACACCCCCTCAAAAAAAAACTATGCATAGAAATGTCTCAAGGGGTATGTCCTCTATCTTGCTCTCTAGTGGGTGGCCTTGTAGTGTCTGGGCAGTAAAGGGAGTTGGTTTTCATAAGACAGGCTCAATTCCACCCTAAGATGGCCACCCTCTATAAACAGCAGGTAAGCCTGAGGCTATGGGTAGTCATCAGGGCCAGCAGCCGAGAGAAGAGGCAGACATGGTAGGGTGGGAGTGCGAAGATCAAGTACAAGCTGCACCCTGCTGGGCACCTCTGCATTTACACATATCTGTCCATCACCACATCTGACTACAATGATATTTTGATACTTTTTTACATTTTTAAAGTAAAACTATGAGATACATATATTTCTACACACTAATTAGAATGGCAACAAACAAAAACCTGACAACATGAAATACTAGAAGAATGGGGAGTAACTAGAATTTTCACACATTGTTGGTAGAAAGTAAAATGATACTAGTGATTTATGTGCTGATGAATGAAAAAAGCTAAAATGAAGGACAAAAGAAACTAAGAAAAGAAAAGGTAAGAATTACAAAGAAAAACATATGTCACATACAGAATGGCATTCTTAACAGAAACATTGGAAGCTAGAAAATTATAGAGCAATGCCTTCAAAATTTAGAGGAAAATTGACTTTTAGCATAGAGTTCTATATCCAGTCAAACCATTAATCACATGCAAGAGTGGAATAAAGACATTTTCATATATGAAAAGTTGAAAAATTTTACTTCCATGTGACTGTTTTTAGTGAAGCTGTTGGAGGTAGAGATTCACAAAATGAGGAAAGAAACTTAAAAAAAGGAAAGATCTGGGATCCAGGAAATAGGACATGATACACAAGAGAGAAGGAAAGGAAACACCTAGGATAACAGGATAGAAAAGTCCCAGATGAACGTGGCAAAGTTAGTACAAGTGCCAATATCTGACTGGAAAGGGTGAAGAGCTCCAAGAATTGTCTCCATGTTTAAAAGAAAGAAAAAGAAGATGGGTGGATAAAAGAGGAAGAAATAAATAAATAATTAAAAGTCAATTTATACTTCTTCCAGTTACCTAATGGATTAAGGGAGAGGTCTATAAACTACAAACAATAGATAACTAAGGAAAACAAAAGCTTTTAGAAGAAAAGATATGTAGTAACATGACACTATAAAGTTGCAATGTAAATCACATAAAGGGGACCAATAATGTAAAGCCATCAGTACAGCCAGCTACATGTCTCTGGAAGCCTAGATGCCCAGCCTAATGTTGACGTTCTGCATGCATATGGGTGCACTGGAGATGACCCTGGACAAGCTGTTGGCTCAGGGCAACACACTCCAGTTCATGCACATGTTAGAATAAGAGACTAGGAGATGATTGAAACTGGATGCAGGGGCTTGAAGATTGCGTGCAGCTTTTAAAGTAAATGGCCCTCAAGCAGAAGCTAACTGGAGGGGCTCATAAATGAAGGCAAGAACTGGCTTTGACTGGCTTGTCAGCTTTATCTGCCACCTTACATTAATGAACTTCAGATAATTATTATATCATTTACATTGTGGTTTTAAAATGGTGGCACATCTTGTTCACTAGGCAGATGATGCTGCACTGGAGTGGGCTTGTACTAGAATAACACTAGGCTCCATGCTCAGCTCACCTATGCAAGCCTAAAGCACCCAGGCCTGCAGGCCCATGGAGGCTGATTCCTAAGCAGCAGGGATCAATCTGTAAACTGACAGACAAATCATTTGCATAGGGCTGTGCTTGTGCTGAGCAGGGCTAGTTTCATGGAAGTGCTCTCAAATGACAAGTATGTGAGGTAATGCATGTTAATTAGCTTGATTTAGCCATTCCACAATCTATACACATTTCAAAACAACATGTTGTACATAAGTATGTACATTTTTTGTCAATTTTATTTATTTTATATATATTTTTTGAGACAGTCTCAAGCTATTGCCCTGGGTAAAGTGCTGTGGCGTCACAGCTCACAGCAACCTCAAACTTTTGGGTTTAAGCAATTCTTTTGCCTCAGCCTCCCAAGTAGCTGGGACGACAGGTGCTGGCCACATCACCCAGCTATTTGTTGTTGTTGTTGTTGTTGTTATTGTTGCAGTTGTCATTGTTTTAGCTGGCCGGGGCCGACTTTGAACCCAGCAGCCTCAGTGTATGTGGGAGCTATGGGTACTGCCAATTTTTGCCAATTTTAAAGATAAATTAAAAATAACAAGCAAATTGAAGATATTCTCAAGGGATACTTAATTGCATATGACTTTTCAAGCTGTAGGTTGTAGCTGCAAAAATTAAATCTAGCTTAAGGTACAAATGCCTTGAAAAGTTTTGCTCACCAAATACTATGTAGTCAGGAGTCATCAGTCAGGTCTTCCTTTTTAACGCCATCATATCTAAGCAAGTAGAACCTGAGAAGGCAGACTTGAAAAAGGGAAGAGATACCAGGACTGTCTTTAGTGAAACTTGTCCGACTACCTGGATGTAGCCCACACCTTCTCTAAAAATAAGGTCAGAATGAGTCTAAGAACAGATTCCTTCCCTGCAGAGTAAGGGAAAGGCCACTGGCATTCCTTTCTCTAGTCACTGGTCCAATACGACAATGCAGGACTATCATTAACTTCCCATGATGGGTGACATGGAGTACACCAGCTCGGTCCTTGTTCATTAATAATTAACACTTGTAAGCACGTAAAGTTTTTTTCGAAGCACATTCTCAAATAGTAAATTGCTCTTTATTGCTCACGGAAAGTAGGGAATCATTTCTGCAGTTTCTTGCATAAGAGGCTTCAGAAATTTATCAACAAAACGAAACAAAAAACTACCTCTAGAAAGGAGGTGTGTTTCAGAAGAAAAAGCAGAGAACTGGATGTAAGGAAATCTAGGCTCGAATGCCACTAAGACCTAGATCATAGTTTTCTTGCAATTCCCAGGTGGATCACCAAGGTCTGGCGTGGCTGCCACGCCCCCGTTTGCGTATCTGTCGGACTGACCCCATTACAGTCTAAGAAAGGCCCCAAAGCCTGGAGCTCTGTTCTTGTGGCCCTCCAATCCAGACGAGAAGCCCAACCTCTGATCCTTAAGGCTGGGATGCTCAGAGGGGGATCGGCTCCCCCAACACAGCCGCGAGAGGCGGATTCAGGTCGTCCTCTTTCTTCCGTCCCCACCCCCAAGTCCGGCCAATGCACGCTCAGGCTCCTCGCATCCCTCCCCAAGCTCCGGCGTGGCTGTGTGAGGCACGGAGCTCCGGTCCCAACTCCCACCCCGCTGCAAGGGTCAGGGAAAGAACAGGCTCACCAGCGTCGTGGAAAAAATAAAGAGCCACTGCGCGGGGGCCAGACCCCAGGCCAGGAAGTGCGCCTGCGCCCCGGCCTCCGGGAACTACATTTCCCAGCATCCCCTGCAAAGGGCGCAAGGAGCGGCGGTTTCCGGGGGGGCTCTCACCCCGGGAAAGAAATAATAAAAAACATTAAAAAAAAATTACCATAAGCAACTATATATCCAAAGAGATGCAGTGTTAACATAGTTTTACCCCCGACAGAAGAGCAATACCTATAAATTACATTAATAGATGATTATAAATATCTCGTTATTCAACAGATAAGCAAAAAGGAATGAAACAACTCAGATGGAATTTCATTACGGAGATAATCACTAGTAACGCGGGGATTAATGCTTGTTAGCATTCTAAAAATAATCTTAGTAACGACAGATTCTTTGTTAAAGGAGTGTGTGCATGAGAACCCAGGGGGAGAGCGGAGGGTGGAGGGAAGAGAGAAGATTCATTCTAATTTAGACTGAGGTTATAATTTGGTGAGAATTTTTTTCTAGCTTGCTTCTATTAGTGTTGCCCAGACTAAGGAGTCCGTCCTCCTGTCATTTAAGTTAATGGAGAAGTGGATGAGAGATTAACAGTCCTGTTTTTATTTACCGAAAAGTCAATAATTTCAGAGAACAGCGAGGATGTCCCCTCAAAGAGCCGTTTTGTTTTCCTGTTTTTCTTTGTCACTCATATTCTTATAGTAAAAGTAAGTATTAGCAATGTTATTCATCATCATAGTATACATTAAATAGATTTCTTCTTATAAGTTATAAGGTTATACAATATCTCCTTATCTTAAAGTGGTTATATCAGTTTAAAGTATTCTTACCCTAGACTAAATTCATAGTTAGTCATTACTAAGTGTATTTCATTGGGACCTTGACCGTGGTCCTTGGAGCGTTGGGTCTCTTAACTTTATCACTGAACAAGCCAGATGGCAGCTTATCCGGTCATTAGCCTGGAATTTATGTTATGTTCACTTTGAAGCTACCAAAAATAGTGCTCTGATGAATATACCTGTAAATTAGTCAGGTACTTCCTCCACATCTATTCTTGCCAATAAAACCTAAGAAATGAATTTAATTAAAAGGGAATGTACATATATATTCTAAACAAAAGAATATATAGATTGCAGGTAATAGGGAACAGAGATAAGGAAAAAGAGGAAAATTAAAATCATTCATTAAAGTTCATTCCAAGACACTCTTATGTATTTAAACATATAGGCCGTTTCTATGCATATATATACACACAGATTATATATAGTTACATATACCATATATAGGTAACCGTGCTTAAAATTCACTTTATTGAGCTATGACTGACATACAAAAAGCTGTATGTATTTAATATATGTTTAGAGATAAGTATATACCTGTGAAACCATGTGTTTGGAGATAAGAATATACCTGTGAAACCATCAAACCCTCATTACCATCAATCTCATAAATGTATCTATCACTTCCTAAAGTTTCCATCCCTTTGTCGCTCTTGCTTTTTATAGTTAGAACACTTAAGAACTACCTTCTTTACAAATTTTTAAGTATATGCTACAGTATTGTTAGTTATAGGCTCTATATAACACAGCAGATGTTTTGATCTTATTCAGTTTGCATAACAAAACTTTGTACACTTTGACCAACACCTCCCCACTTCTCCCTCATCCAGCCCTATCATTCTTACTTTCTTCTATGTATTTGACCATTGTAGATTCCATATAAGTAATATCATGCAGTATTTGTTTTCTGTGCCTAATAACTTATTTCACTTAGCATAATAACTTATTTCCTCCATGCTCATTTGTGTTGCAGATGGCAGGATTTCCTTATTTTTAAGGCTGAATAATATGCCATGTTTTTCTTTATCTCCATCAGAGGACATTTAGGTTGTTTCCATATCTAGGCTGTTATGAATATTGGTACAATAAATATGTATTTACAGATATCTCTTCGAGATCCAGATTTCAATTCTTTTGACTATTCAAAAGTGTAATTGTTCAGTTAAGTGATAATTCTATTTTTAGAGGAAATTTGATACTGAGTTTCACGGTGGCTGGACCGCTTTAAATTCCTACTAACAATGTACAAGGGTTAGTTTTATGTACATCATCTGTTTCTTATTTTTTAAAAGCTATCTTAACATATGTAAGGAAATATAACAGTTGATATCTCACTGTGGTTTTTATTTGCATGTCCCTGATTTTTAGTGATGTTGAGCACTTTTCCATCTACCTGTTGATCATTTGTATGTCTCATTTGGAGAAATGCCTTAATTGTTATTGGGTTCGTTTGTTTGTTTTTGTTTTTTGGTGTTTTTTTTTTTTTTTTGCTTTTGAGGTATAAGAATTCCTTATTTTTATGGATATTATCCCTTATCAGATATATGTTCTGAAAATACTTTCTTCAATTCTATTGGTTGCTATTTTATTTTGTTATTTCTTGCTATGCAGAAGCTTTCAGCTTGATGTAATCTCACTTGTCTATTTTTTTTGTTTTTGTTGCCTGTGCTTTGGTGTCATGCCCAATAAACCATCACCCAGTACAATGTCTAGAATATTTTTCTCTGTGTTTTCTTCCAAAGGCTTTATTGTTTCCAGTTTTACATGTATATATTTAATCCATTTTGAGTTAATTTTTGTATATAGTGTGACATAAGAGACCAATTTCATTCTTTTTCATTTGGATGTCCAATTTCTCCATCACCATTTATTGAAGACACTATCTTTCCGCCATTGTCTATTCTCAGCATTCTAGTTAAAGACCAGTTGACCATGTTTATGTGGGTTTATTTCTGAGCTCTGTGCTCTATTCCATTAGTCTACAGATCTGTTTTTATGCTAGTAACATACTGTTTTGATTACTGTTGCTTAGCAATATGTTTTAAAATCAGGGATTGTGATACTTCTAACTTTGTTGTTCTAGCTGAAATTGCTTTTGCTAGTTAGGTATTTTGTTATTCCAAAAGAATTTTAGGATTTTCTTTTCTGTAAAAAAAAGATATCAAATTTTGATACTGATTGCACTGAATCTAAAGATTGCTTTTGGAAGTGTGGATGTTGTTATGTTTTGAATGCTTATCCCCCTCAAAGCTCCTATTGAAATTTAATTGCCATTGTGACAGTATTGGGGGAGGTTAAGATCTTTAGAAGGCAGAACCCTCATGGATTAATGTGTTATCCAGGGATTTTGCCCACTGTGGCACTTGCATGCATATTCTCATTCATTTTCTTTCTTTCTTCCTTCCTTCCTTTTCTCTCTCCCTCCCCTCCCCCAATATGATGAATGATGCAGCAACAAGACCTTAGGCAGGTGCTACCACCTTGATACTGTACTTCCCAGAACCATGAGACAAGAATTTTTCTTCATTATAAATTACCAAGTCTATGGTATTCTGTTAGCGCAACACAAAATTGACTAATACAGACATTTTGACATTGTCTTCTAATCCATGAGCCATTTATGTGTCATTTAAATTTCTTTCACCAATGTTTTGTCATTTTCATTGTACAAGTTTTTCATTTCCTTGGTAAGTTTAAGTATTTATTCTTTTTGATCCTATTGTAAATGGAATTCTCTTCTAATTTCATTTTTGGATGGGTTGCTGTTAGTGTATAGAAACACAATTCTATATGATTTTGTACCCTTTGACTTTATTGAACTTGCTTATTAAATCTAAGAATTTTTTTGTCAAGTCTTTCAAGATTTTCTATATACAGGGATCTCATTTTATTGCACTTTGCTTTATCGTGCTTTGCAAATAATGTGGGGTTTTTGTTTTTGTTGTTTTTACAAATTCAATGTTTGTGGCAAACTTGCTTTGAGCAAGTCTATTGGTGCCATTTTTTCAGCATCACATGCTAAATACATGTCTCTGTGTCACATTTTGGTAATTCTCACAATATTTTAAACTTTTTCATAATTAGTATAGGTGTTGGTGGAAGGTTCTGTAAGAGAGCGGAGAGAGCCTTGCCCCAGGTGTAAGTCCATGCCTAAAATTGTATGAAAGCTTGAAACAGACTACTGCTCATGGGATGGCAAGTAGCAATCATCTTTACTTCCAAAAGCCTTTTATAATCAGTAAATCACATACACCACATTAATCAATAATCTATAATTAACATTCTCTATTCTGATTCCAACCTTAAAAGGAAACACCAAATCTAGAAAACTAAAATAACTACTTAAAAACAACTACACTACATTTTAAGCAACCATGCATTCCAAACTTCATTTCTATCAAGTTAAAAGTTCAACAGATGGAGCAAGGGGGTGATTTATTCTTACAAGCACTTAATTTAGTTATAGGAATTAAGCTTAACAGTTATGTTTTTCTTGCAGCTTGGAAGCCACCCGCTGTGAGACATGCTTTATCACACACATAACCTTAAAATTTTTCCCTTGCACAGAGGGCTATTAACCCGACTTGCTTGGGTGAACAACAGTGCAATCAGAGTTCCATACAGAAGGTTTTTCTGTTCTGCAGGTTCTGGTTTGCCTGCTTCTCCAAGGCAGCTTAAGCTTCTGACAAGGCTTACAATACTTCACAAAACTGCTTTTGCTCAAATTCCTAGTTTTTATTAAAAGAGTTCATGTAAGGTGGGAACATGTTATCTCACATATAGGTTACATGGTAATCTGCAGCCAGTAATCTTAGATGTTATTATTGTGATCGTATTGCACAAGAGATAGCAAACTTAAATGAACAATGTTTTATATGTCCTAAACGCTCTGCCTACTAGCTATTCCCTTATCTCTTCCTCTCCTTGGGCCTCTCTATTCTGTGAGACATAACAATATTAAAATTAGGCCAATTAATCACGCCACAATGGTCTCTGCAAATGAATGGAGGAGTCACAGTCTCTCACTTTAAGTCAAAACTAGAAATGATTAAGCTTAGTGGGGAAAGTATATCTTATTTGCCATCCACATCCTAAATTCCACTCCTGTGATTTTGGCAATTTCCTTGTGGTTGGAATTCACTACTATAGCTCCATTGTGCTCCCTTGGGATTTCAAACTCCTTTGATTTTTCTTCTTGCCAGGGTTTTTTTGCTGTTTTTTTTCCTCATCTGAAACCTCTTTTCTAGACTCAGGGCTAAATAGGCTGGTAAGGGCACCTGTTCTGTGCTGGAAACTCTACTGCTTAATTAGAAGGGGAGGTTTCTAGGTGGTTTTTCCTACTCTGGAATGTTGATGCAGCAGGGGAAGCTTGTAATAGAGTTTGTTCTGATTTGTCCTATTCACCTGTGATTGCCACTGTTCAAGCCTGTGCTGGATAACTTTTGTGGTGGATGCTGGGCTGTTCCCCCAAGATAGTTGTAGGAGGTTTAGGTTGGGAGCTGGGTATGAGAACTTCTCCACATAGGCTGGTGTTGTGGGAATTGCTCTACCTGTAGTCTCCCCATATAAGTGCCTGTGGCAGCTAGGTTATGTCATCTAAGCAGTGGTTGTGGATTCCTAGGCTGTGGACATTTACTCAAACCAGGTCCTGGTGTAATAGTGGCTTTAGGCTGGAGGTCCTTGGTAGGGTGTTGGACCTTTGAAAAGTTCCACTGGCCCTGCAACGGTGATGGAGGCTCAGAGGTGGGGTCTTGGGATCCAAGCACAGTGCTGGAATCTCAGGGGCAGTGTCCTGAGCCTGGAACTGTAACTGGTTTTATAACCAAAATTTTACAATTCTCAAGTGTCTTAGCTCCCTCATATTCAAAAGGAGTTTTCAGTGTTCATATCAGAACTGATGCAGGCAGGTAAACAGCCTCGACTCGACAGGGATGCAACAGTGAGTGCTATCTCAGTGCCAGTGGCGTGGCAACTGCAGTCTTAGAAAAAGCAGAGAAGTGACAGAGTGGTCCCAGTACAAATTGCTGAATGGAACTTTGTAACGTTCTGTTAACTGATGCAATTCTTTTGAGTTTTTTCCCAGCAACAGCAGAACCTCCTTGCAGCCCTGAGATAACTACAGCACTTTCTGCTACATGATTGCCTGGAGAAAGACAAGTGACAGGTCACTGTAGATCGTGTTCAAGAGCCACTGAGCCCATGGACAAGGCTAAAAGAATGAGTAATAGTAGCCCCTAGCTTATTATAATACTAAAATTTTCACCGTGGGGAGGGATTTGTCCACCATTTTTTGTTCATGGGATGTATGTACCAGGATGATTCCTCACTAAGCTTGAATGCCCTGCACTCCACCCCAAACATATAATGGGGTTCCCTCCCCTTATGCATTATTCATTTTCACCTCCATAAAACCCTTTAATTGCTAATCAGGGAGGTGGATCTGAGGTAGTCTGGGCCTCCCCCTCCCAGTTGACACATCATTTGAAATAAATCCTTTCTCCCTTGACAATCCTCATTGTCTCACTAGTTGGCTTTCTGTGCAGGGAGCAAGAGTGAACTCCCATTGTGAGTTTATTAACAGTTGTACAGGCCACCAGTTATAATCCCTAGAGAAGGTAGAAAGTGAAGGGTATGTAGCTGGAGGAGTCAGTGATGGTGAAGAAAGGGCTTCAGAGTCATAAGGACATTTCTCCCTGATGGCAAGAAGAGGTTCTTAGGTTCTGCTTGCTTTCCCCCAATCTTCTTGAAGACTTCTGTCTCTGCACTAGAACCTTACATTTAACCTGATCTGCCTTGTTCTGATATAAAAGCATAAAAGACTGTACCTAAGGGATTTCATCCTACCTTCCAATATGGTGACAAAACAAATCCAACTGGAGTATAGCATTACATCTCAGTGATAGATTAACAGGCCATATTTCCTCAGACCCAAGTGAGTACCTGGGCCAGACGGTATTACATAAATATATTGTTTTTTTTCCAATAGGCTGTATTTATAGCTATATTCAGACCAGTTTTGAAGGATGCAACCCAAAGAGCTACATTCAGGAACCAAATTCTTGTTTCCCGTAACTACTCACAAACAATAAACACTCTCTCCAAATCAGATGGACTGCAGTACCAACAAATAAGCCTAAAGAGTGCCAAACACAAACAGTCATAGGTCTTGCTCTCCCAAATGGCTAAGGCTTCCAACTCAAATGGGATTTCTTCTGAAACTCCAGAAAGAGGAACTCAGAGGTCCTATTCTCCCAGATGGCCAAGGCTTCAGGACCAAATGGGAATCTCAAAGAGACTCCCCAGCTGGAGAGAGGAGCCAGAGGCCCTGTTCTTCCAGATTGCCAGGACTGCAGCCCAAACAGGAATCTCAGAGAAACCCCAATGGAGAGACAAGTTTCTCTACTTGTAGTGCTTTCAAACAGCACTCACCTGTGCAGGCCCAAATGCCAAAATCCCAAGATTAAGGTCTGTTCTTCCCTCAAAATCAAAGATGCTTTTGGAGCTGGTGACAGCAAAACCAGTGGAAGAAGACAAAACCAACCTCTGGCAGAACTCAGCCAAGCAGCTACTAGGGAGGCTTTAAAGACTCCCTCCATTCCAAGGTCGCCAAGCCACAAGCAACCAATCCTGGACCAGGAAACCCCAAATTGCTAATTCACAAGGGGGGGAGGTGTTCACTGTTGCTGGATGCACAGAAAGCCAGTTACTGAGACAATGAGGACTGTCAGGGTAGAAAGGATTTATTTCAGAAGACACATCAACTGGGAGAGGGAGGAATGGGCCACTTCAAATCCACCTCCCAGTTGATGCAACAATGAACATCCCTTTACCCCCTCGCTCCATGGGTTCATTAACAAAAGTAGAGGAAAAGAGCCTTGGTGTCTGATGTGAGAACCTCAAAACTGGGACTAGGGAGGAGCTAGAAGCAAGGCTCCTGAGCAGGATCTGAGCCAGAAGCTGGGCTGTACAGGCAGCAGGCTGAGTTAACCTAGTAGAGGCAGGGCTGAGCCTTTTGTGGGTGGTTCTAACCTGGGGCAATGGAGGCAGGGCCAGGAAGGTGGAAGGCTGATTAGGCAAAATCAGGGCTGCACAAACAGTGGGATGTTCCAACAGTGGGATGTTCCAACCGGGGTACAGAGGCAGCTCCTTGAGAGTGGTGTGCTTACAAGCTGCTGCTTGCCTACTGTCTTCCAAGATTCATTCAGAACTGGAGGGTGAAATCAGGCTTAGCAAGCGGTGTGCTGTTTTTAAGTGGAGAGCTGAGTCAGGCATGAGCAGATGGCAGGTTGTTCCAACCTGGGACACAAAGTCAGGGCTGAGCAGGCAGCTGGCTGTTTGCAAACTAAGGGACTATGGATACCAAGTCATAGGGGCATGGTTCAGTTCTAGCAATCCAGGGACCATAGAGTTCTCCCTGCTCCCACCATGATCCACTGAAGCAGCTGCCCAGTTACCCAGATCAGCACCTGTAGAGCCCCAGGCAACTGCTCAGACCCCACTGTGCTGCAGGAGTGCTTGGCTTCCACTAACAGGGTATGTCTCAAAAGAGACTCCATTTAATCCACTCCTCCCTAGCCTGGTGGAAGCAATGTGAAAGTTAGTGTTGAAAAACTGGATCCTGTGCTGTCTTCATGTCATGCACCTCAGCATAGGATGGCATGAGCTGCAGAAACCTGGTATCAGTTGCCATTAGATAATACTGTGCCTGTTTTCTGATGCAGTGACTCTGCAGACTCTAGACAGGTCCCTGGTAGAGGCCTATAGCAGTGGAGGGAACCCTCTCATGTGGCCACAGTGCCTGTGTACTGAGCACAGCACCCCAGCAACCTGTTCTCCTGTTCTCCCCTGTGTATAGATGCCTCCCCACAGATCCCTTTGATCTTGTCAAATTTTATTATGCTGTCGCTTCCTTTTTCACACTGATTGTCTTGTGTTACTTCTCTGTGATTTCACAATACTCCATTTGAGAAAAGCTATACCTAGATAGGTATCCGCATGCAATTTATACTCCTTTCTTTGAGAGTGGTATGCTTGTGAGCTGCTTCCATTCCTCCATCTACCTAGATTCCATATGGAATCCAGAGTGGTATGCTTGCGAGCTGCTTCCATTCCTCCATCTTCCAGATTCCATTCACATTTTAAAATGTGAATTAAGAATCATGGTTGTTCGGATTCCATGTGAAAACCCCACACTGTACCCCAGAAGTGCATTAATGTACATAATTACCATTTAATTAAAAAAAAAAAGAATCATGGTTGTTATTCACAATTTCCAATTTTAGTTTAAAAATCTAAGGAAAATATTGTTAAAAAATTAGAATCAAGCTCAATATGGTAGATCATGTTCACCTTCATTCAAAGAAAAGCTTAGAAAGTTTTTTGATGGCAATCCACTTATTCATAATACTTGGCAATGAATATGACTTATGTAAGGCTAGGTTGTACTTTTAAAAGGAAACTGTGTCCTAGACAATAGAATTTGTAAGAGAAGTTGTTGAAGCAAGGACTAATTTTTTTCAAGCTAAAAGTAAATAGTATGATTTCTAATATTCAGGCTGGTCACAAGGAAATTTATAGAACAAAACAGATATCCCTGAAGAAATCTCAAAAAAAATTATATGTCTCTAGCAGTTTCTCCATATTAGAATTCTGAATCTAATTATAGCCCTTTAAAATGCATGTTTCTTAATTTATTCAACATACTGCAGGGACAGATACAGAATACCACAATGCCTGATCTTATTCAATTTAGTTCTGTTTGGAGCTGAAGTGACACAGCACTTATCCATGTTCTCAGTGGGACAGAATAGTGTGTGGGTTAAGGACTTAATCAGAATCTCAACATTCCACTGACTAGCCACATACAGCATTAGCTGGGAGCAGGGATCTTTTCTGAGCTTCACTTGCCTCATTTATAAAATGGAGATAAGGCCTGTCTCACAGATTTGCTTTATCTCATTGGCCACAGATTTAATGATTAAATAAGATGCATATGCTAAATTGTTTAACAGAATGCCTGTGGTAGAAACCTCCAACAAAAGTAGCTTTAACAAAACCTAATTCTGTTCACCATACAGATACAAAGAACACAAGCTATGTATAACAGTACTTGTCTAAATAAATATAATACTGATTTGCAAAGTAAAAGGAATGTGAAAAGGAGTTCCTTGTGCAGGACTATTTTGTTTCAAGTATGGAGTATGCCAATATGGTCTACTGCCACTTTCCTGCCCTTTTTAAACTTCATATTATTCTGGGTCTTTCTTACCTCTGTATTCTTTACATTAAAGAATTATATTTTCTTAAAGTCTACCACTGATTTACATATATATATTCCTGTTAAATAACAAACTATATTGCTTTTTCAGTCTATTATCATTTACATTTTGTTTTACAATGTGGGAACATGGTGTCATTTAATGGGCCAAAGTAGTATGAATGTCCATATTCACCTCTGACCAACAGATAATTTGGTTTGCATGCCATTCCTACATCACTTGCAGAAAGACTACTTATGTGTTTGTCACTTTGTTGTCCAAATTACTTGATTTACTTATTTTAAAAAATGTATTTCATAGCAGGGCATTGTGATGCGCACCTGTAGTCCTAGATACTTGGAAGGCTGAGGCAGGAGAATCACTTAAGCCCAAGAGTTTGAGGTTGCTGTGAGCTGTGATGCCACAACGCTCTACTGAGGGTGACACAGTAAGACTCTGTCTCAAAAAAAAATGTATTTCATAGTAAACAAATCAATTATGTAATTGAGATTTTTTTCAAACATACTTTAAAGAAAGCTTTCAGTATTAAGTCTGAACAAAGATATTCAATGTAGTTTTTTTTTTTTTACAATATAACTTTTCAAATTCATTAAATTTGTGTTGTTGCTTCTCAGTGTAAATTTTCTAGTGCTTGGTAGTTCTGGAACGATTGTTAAACCCTATTCATAGGGTTTCTAGCTATAAATTCTATGATGTGTATTAAAGTTTTGATCATTGACTCCCACTAAAAGCATTTCTGTTCAACATGAATTCTTTGATGACCTATGAGAGTAGATTTTTTGCTGAAGGCTTTTCTACAACCATTGCATTCATAGGGTTTTTCTCCAGTATGTATTCTATGATGTATGGTGAGGTGTGACTTCTTGCTAAAGGCTTTTCCACATGTACTGCATTCATATGGCTTGTTCCCAGTATGTATTCTCTGATGCACAATAAGTTGTGACTTCTGGATGAAAGCTTTTCTGCATTCACTGCATTCATGGGGTTTCTCCCCAGTATGAATTCTCTGATGTTCAGTGAAGTGTGAACTCCGAGTGAAGGCTTTCCCACATTCACTACATTGATATCGTTTGTCCCCAGTGTGAATTCTCTGATGTACAAGGAGATCTGATTTCTGAATAAAGGCTTTTTTACATTCATTACATTCAAAAGGTTTCTCCCCAGTATGAATTCTGTGATGAACACTTAGTTCTGACTTCCTGTGAAAGGTTTTTCCACACTCATTACATCCATAGGGTTTCTCCCCAGTATGGATTCTTTGATGCACAATGAGCTGAGAATGCAAAACAAAGGCTTTCCCACATTCATTACATTCATATGGTTTCTCCCCAGTATGAGCTCTTTGATGCACACTGAGAGTTGACTTCTTGACGAAAGTTTTTCCACATTCATTGCATTCATAGGGTTTCTCCCCTGTGTGAATCCTCTGATGAATAATGAGGCTTGACTTCTGGATGAAGGCTTTCCCACAATGACTACATTCATGGGGTTTCTCTCCTGTATGTGTTCTCTGATGTACAGTAAGTTGTGGCTTCTGAATAAAGGCTTTTTCACATTCATTACATTTGTATGGTTTCTCCCCAGTATGAATTCTCTGATGCACAATGAGTGCTGACTTTCCACTAAAGGCTTTCCCACACAGTATACATTTATATGGTTTCTTGCTGGTAAGAAGTGTAGGTTGTGCAAAGAGGTGTGACTTCTGTACAAAGGTACTGATATGCTTATTAACTGCTCTGTTCACAGGAACTACTTTCTCCAGGACATTATATTCACAACCTATTTCTTTAGTCAGTGACTTACTGTTAAGTACAACTTGGTTCACAAGCTTGTCTTGGTTTTCCTGATGATTTTGTTCATTTTCAAGTTTCAAGTCTTTAAAAATTGAATCTACTATCATGTTATAGAGTATCTCTTCAGAAAGGCTCTTTTGAGTTAATTCTTTAATTTGGGGTCTAATTTCATAGTCTGAAAGAAAGCACAAGTATAAATGATGTTACTTCACTCTTCAACTTTGAGGATAACAAAATAAAACACACACACAAAAAAAACCCAAATAAAATTCTTCATTTTAATAGAAATTTGCAAATGAATATGATCAGCTTTGTAATTTAAGATAAAGAATAAAACCTAAAGATAGAAGAAGAAATCAAAATAAAAAGTAGGCAGAGAAATAGTGGAAAAAGAGTCAAAGAACTCAGTGTTACAGTCCCACACTTTTACAGTTCACCCCACTTTACCACATGGGTCTGTAAATAGCAAAGGCTGACCAAAAAAATAGCTGCGGGAAGACAGAAATGATGCTAGCAAAGGGACTTGAGGGTGAGCTGAAGAGACCAACAGAAAGATTAAATCCATATTAAATCTAGAAATACATAAAAAGTAACTAGATAACTTAAAGCACAAGTACAGGCAAAGGATTTTAAAGTACAGCATCTTAATAGGTCAGATAACATAAAAAGGACAAGGGACAGAATGGAACATACTCTATTTAAAAGAACAAAGATAGTTAAGAGGGATAAAAAAGTATAAAAATAAAGAAGTACTCTGTAGTAATTTGGTGGTAGAAACATGGAAAAGAAGAAAAGGAAAAAATTTAGGGTCCTATAAATCAAAGGAGAACCAGAAAACTCAAAACTCCTTCCCTGTAACAGAGAGAGGAAGGTAGAAGCCCTCCTATAGATCTTGAACTAGGCTATATTAATAGAAAAGAGCTCCATAAAATTAGAATTTTTGTAAAAACACCACGAAATAATAATAATGAACAGAAAAAAATGAATAGTCCATCAAGAACTATTATGGAAAATCAGGAAATGTGTAAAAATCAACAGAGAAAATGTGTAAAAATCAACAGAGAAAATCCCTTGCAAAAAACCAAAGATGCTAGGCATGTAATTAAAGAGATTTTTTCCTCTACATTCTAAAAATAATATACTCAAACAAATATTTGAGAATGTGAAAACTGCTTGCTATAAATTAGAACTTCAAAAAATAAAAACTGAAATGAACGAAAAAACAGGAGAAATAAAAAAATCTCTAAATACTTAGAACAAAAAGTATATATAAGAAAACAGATGTGACAAGATTTTCAAATGTTGATAATGATGCCAGGTGATAGGTAAATGAATTCTTTATGCAAGCATATTACTTTTGTGTATGCTAGAGAATTTCCACACTATCACATAAAAGAGTGTGTGTGTGTGTGTTTGCTTAATTTCAAGCAAAAAGAAATATATGCTGAAAGGATGAAAAAGAAAGCAATATAAATAGCTATCTATAATGACAGAGATTGAGGAAAACAGAGTGAAGTGGTGATAGGAATGAAGGACTTGTGAGAATATCTTTCATAAAATTTAAATTTTTGAACCATTAAAATATTTTGTTTTTGAAAAATTACAATTAAGTTATAAAGGAAAAAAGTAAATCTCTAAAATAAAAACAAATTGAAAGAAATGAATTAACTGAATGTTAAGTTGATGAAATAACCACAAAATATAAATATTCCAAATGGTCTTTGAACACTATACTCTAAGTCTTTTTCGAAATATTTTCTATGAACACAAAAAACTGCCATGAAATCTTAAACCTCATTAATTAGTTCTCTCATATGTTAGTATTGTAACTCTGAACTATATACACATATATTAGTATCAAACTAATACTTTATAAGATTTTTAGATATACAAGAAAAGCTATTTGAATATAAAAGCATAGAAAGAAAAATATTTCTGACCCTTGGTGTCCTACTAGTATGAGGAAGTTGGACTAGAAAGCCTGTAGCAAGTTTATAGTTCTCTGATTTTTAAGAGACAGGACAAGAATAAGGCAGAGAAGAGAGAGAGCCTTCATACGTTTGCTTTCAGCCAGTTTCTCCAGAGAGGCCATCTCTTCCACCTCTGCGTTAGCCATATCACACAAAGCACTGCATTTCTGGAAGAAAATGAACTAATAGTCTTGAAGTCCTCTGCATGCACCAAAGACCTTGTTAGTAGGGAATGTGATCTAGTTGGTTTAAGGTAGTATGCAGGTACAGAAGCTTGCAACCACACCATAAGAATGCTCTAGAGGAAATCTTACTGCTGCCACTCCCTGCTTAGCAGCTGTGATGCCAAAGATCAGATCAGCAAGCACAGAAGGACTACAGGCCTGCACTTCACTTGCACACACTCCACATCTTAGAAGTAAATCTACTTGGAACACCCTAGAGCACAGGTAGAGTCTCACAAAGGTGCTTTTCAAGTTTCCAGACCCTACAGTGCAGGAAGATACCCTAGAATGGGAGTAGAGAGGACACAGAGTGGTATTTTGCCTCTCTCATGGATGGCAAACCAGAGAATGAGAGGCCATCCGGAGACCTGATTATGTGTGGAGATCCTGGAGCAAGACCTCCTGGGTTCACCTCACATCTTAGACACTTGTGTGACCTTGGACAGTTACTCATTCTGTACACTTCCCACCACCCCTGGTTGGTGGGAGGTTTCAGTGCAGTAAAATATAAAGTTCTTACAACAGGGCCTGTCACATACTGAGTGCTTTACAAATGTTAGTTATAATTATATAATACAGCATTATATAATAAAGTTTTGGCTTTTAAAATATTTATATAAGATGAACTAAGATCTGTGTGCATTATTACCAAAATAGTTCTATGGATTGCACCAAACGGAACATATGATATTTGCAAAGTACCAATGAGAATTTTTTTTTCTCTAGACTTTTGTCCAAATTGCTTTTGTAATGTTGCTATTAAAGAATGGAAGGGAACTTGTCATTCATCTGCCTTGAGTGAGGTAACTGTCACAGACTGTAACTGCCATCCCAGGGAAGGTAATAAAAGCTTTCAGACATCATTTTTCCAGGAAGGAGCTGTAAGTCCTGCCCTAGGCCATTTATTTTGAGTTATGTACAAAACCTTTTATTTTCAACTTGGAAAAAATATGTTGCCCAGAATGGAACTAGCATGGAAAATAACAAAATGCTTTTTAATATTGCTTTGAGTCAAGAACTTAGGGATGTTGGGCTCAGTGCCTGTGGCTCAAGCGGCTAAGGCGCCAGCCACATACACCTGAGATAGCAGGTTCGAATCCAGCCTAGGCCTGCCAAACAATGACAACTGCAACCAAAAAATAGCCGGGCATTGTGGCAGGAAAATCCCTTGAACCCAGGAGTGGGAGGTTGCTGTGAGCTGTGATGCCATAGCACTCTACCCAGGGTGACAAAAAAAAAAAAAAAAAAAAGAACTTAGGGATGTTGAAACAATAGCAAAAGCTTTTGGCAACTCTTACTATCATGACAACTGGAAATTTCCATCTCTATAGTAAAAAAAACAAAATGAGGAAGCAGACCAAAGGTGAAGAGCTTCCCCAGATTTGGAGAAATGTCTAAAACAGCTGCTCAAAAGCGAAGAGCTTCCCAGATTTGGAGATACATTTAAACAGCTGCTCAAAGGTAAAGAGCTTCCCCAGATTTGGAGGTACATCTAAAACAGCTGATCCTGCCATGTTTTGAGCAACTCTGCTTATCAGAGAATTGTCTCACATGAGACTTGGTAATGTGCAATATAACCCCATGTCTAGGTCTGCAGCCTTATACTCTATGAAGTCACTCTCCTTCCTCCAGTGTTTCAGTCCCGGAATAGTTTGGGTTTTTTTTTTTTTAATTGAATGGTAACTATGTACATTAATGCACTTCTAGGGTACAGTGTGGGGTTTTCACATGCAATCCAAAATCCTTCCATCAAACTGATCAACACAGCCTTCATGTCATTTTCTCAGTTATTGTTTTAAAACGTTCTCATTCTACTCTTAGAAAGATTCACTTGTACCCCTGTAAGATAAACCTCAAAAATGGTCTTTCCAATCCCCCTCCCTCCACCCATTCCCCCCTCCCTTCTCCCTCCCCTCCCCACATTCTAGCAGTTTATTTTCTTAAAATTCTATAGTCTAGAAGTTTAAGATCAAGGCTTTCTTTCTGACTTACAGATAGCTCCCTTCCTCCTGTGTCTTCACATGGCAAAGAGAGAGAGAAGACATATTTCTCTCTCTTCTTCCTCGTCGTAGGCCTATTGGAGTAGGGCTCTACCCTTCTGGGTTCAGTTTTTTCTTTTTGATTGGGTCTCACTTTATTGCCTGGATTAGAACACAGTGGCATAGTCATAGCTCAATGCAAGCGCAAATTCCTGAGCTCAAGCAGTCTTCCTGACTTAGCTTCTTAAGTAGCTGGGAATATAGGTGGGTGCCAACCGCACCTGGATGATTTATGTATATTTTTGTAGATAGAGGGTCTCGTTGTATTGTCCAGACTGGTTTCGAATTTCTGGCTACAAGGGACCCTCCTGTTTTGGGCTTCTAAAGTGCTGGGATTAGAGGTGTGAGCCACCAAGCCTGGCCTTTATGACTTCATTTAACTTTAATTACTTCCCATAGACTCTGTCCTTGAGCTGGGAGCATGGTGGCTCATGCCTGTAATGTCAGCACTTTGAGAGGCTGGTGCTAGAGGCCTCACTTGAGGACAGGAGTTTGAGACCAAGCTTGGGCAACATAGGGGTTCCCCATCTTTGTCAAAAATAAAAAAATCAATTGGGTATGGTGGTTAGCACCTGGAGTCCCAGGTACTTGGAAGGCTGAGGCAGAAAGATCATTTGAGCCAAGAAATTTGAGGCTACAGTGAGCTTTGATCATGCCATTGCACTCTATCCTGGGCAACAGAGTGAGACTTTCTCTCTGAAAGTTAAAAAATTTAAAAGAGGCTGGGTGCATTGGCTTATGCCTGTGCCCTTAGCTCTCTGGGAGGCTGAGGTAGGTAGATATGCTTGAGCTCAGAAGTTCAAGACCAGACAGAGCAAGAGTAGGACCCTGTCTTTATTAAAAATAGTAAAACTAGTCGGGAGTTATGGTAGGTACCTGTGGTCACAGCTATATGGGAGGCTGAGGCAAGAGGATCACTTGAGCCCAAGAGTTTAAGGTTGCTGTGAGCTATGACACGTTGGCACTCTAGCTTGGGGTAATAGAGGGAGACTGTCTCAAAAAAATAAATAATAACTACAAATTTAAGAGAAAAGTTGTTATGTTCAAATACAGTAACATTGGGGGTTAGGACTATAACATAGGAATTTTAGGGGACCCTAGTTCAGTCCATAACAGTATAAGTTCATTGTATGCATGTATCAAAAACAAAATGTTTGGATCCTGGTGTGTGTATCCATTCGTCAGTTGATCAGCATTTGGATTATTTCCAGTTTTTTAGGAAATAGCTTTATTGGGATATAATTTGTGTATCATGAAATTCACCCTCTTTAGGTATACAATTCAGTGGTTTTTAGTCTAGTCTCCGATTTGTATCATTATCACTATCTAATTTTAGAGCAATTTCATCACCCCCTTGAAAGAAACCCTGTACTCATCAGGAATTGCTTTTATTCTTTTCCATTCCTGTGCCCCTGGCAACCACAAATGTATGTTCTGTCTTTATGGATTTGCCTGTATCGTTTGGCCATTATGAATAAAGCAACTATGAGTATTTGCGTATAGATTTTTGTGTGGATGTATTTAGCTTATTTAGTTTGCTGTTGTGTGTTGTGGTGCCAAGTGTAGAAAATACCGGAACTTAAAGGCATTATCAACAAATAAAACTTTGGATGTTTTGGATGCTTTTTGAGGAGGCTATTTGGTGGGGTTTCTGAATTCTGTCTTTCACGCATTGTTGTGGTCTTTCCTTATTAAAATCAGAAGAACTTGAAGGAAAAAAAATGATACCTTATCTCCCATTAGTGTTTTTTTTTTTTTTTTTGAGACGGAGCCTCAAGCTATCCCCCTGGGTAGAGTGCCATGGCATCACAGCTCATAGCAACCTCCAACTCCTGGGCTCAAGCGAGTCTCCTGCCTCTGCCTCCCAAGTAGCTGGGACCACAGGC
>CAUYQV010086688.1:0-34398 GCA_963574575.1 Galagoides demidoff | reverse complement strand
ATATATATAGGAGATCTTTCTGTATCTTTCCAAAGAAAGAACATTATCCTTTTTTTTTTTTTAAAGACAGAGTCTTACATTGTCATCCTTGGTAGGGTGCCGTGATGTCACAGCTCATAGCAACCTCAAACTCTTGGGCTTAAGCGATTCTCTTGTCTAAGCCTCCCAAGTAGCTGGGATTATAGGCACCCGCCACAATGCCCACCTGTTTTTAGAGACAGGGTCTCACTCTGGCTCAGGCTGGTCTCAAACTCCTGAGCTCAAGCAATCCGCCTGCCTCAGCTTCCCAGAGTGCTGGGATTACAGGTGTGAGCCACTGCACCCAGCTATCCATTTTTTAAATACCTGCGTAGTATTCTGTTAGATTGCTGTGCCATAACTTATTGGATCAGGCCCCTGTTATTGGACCTGGCTATTTGGGAAGTTGCTAGATTTTTGCTGCACACACATCATTTTACCCTAGGCCAGTGTATCTCTGGAATATATTCCCCTGACGTGTGATTGCCCAATCAGAAGCCCTCTAGTGGTTGTTCTGCTTTATCTTCCCATCCACCGAGTCTTAGGGGGAGAAGGCCTGCCACTGACTTGCTGAATGACCCTGGACAAGCCCTAGAGCCTCTGTGAGTCTCCTGTTTCCAGAGCACTGAGCTCCCCTTGCCTTGTCCTTGGGGAAAAATACTGTCCAGGATTTGCTTCATTGCTTGGCCTTTCCCACGCCCCAGTCATGTGCAGCTATTGTTACTGAGAATTCTTTGCCAGATGACTTCAGCCTAGAGGGAGTCCATGGCAGCCCAGTGAGGTCAGCACCAACAAACAGACAGAGGCACCAGCCTGGGCAAAGGCACAGAGTTGTGACAACCCAGGGTAAGAGTGGGTTTCCCAAATGCCAGTCACTGGTGCACCTTCCTGAGCCTTGCCATATCCACATGCCCTCTGGTTTATTATTTCCTTTCTACTTAAAAAATATTTTAACTTTCTTAAACCTAAATTTATTTTTATAAGGAATGTTAGGTCATTACCATAAATAGAAATCTAGTATTAGATTAAAAGAAGTTAGCCAAAAAAAAAAAATGTTGAAAGCCAGAATGAATGAGAACATCATTACATCATCCCTTGGTTGCCTACTACAAGCTCAGACTCCAGGCTATTTGCTGCTGGATGAGACTTTCTCATTGATGTAATCAGAAAAATGGAAATTGAATTTTAAAAGAATAGTATGACTTAATGACTGGCCTAGTACTATCTGTCATTCTTCATCCTACCAATAGTTAATCATACTTTAGAGACACTGGCCTAAAAGACGGATTTCTCTTCTCTATCTTCCCAAAGCCCCAGAGAGAGGGAAAACCAATCTTCGAAGGGCCTGTCCTCTAGGAACTAGACTCCATGGGGCTTTAGGTCAGAGGATCCCAAGCTTGGACAGGCTTTGCATACAGTAGACACTCACTAAATGCTCGTCAGTGGACCCAAGAGGCTCTTATGAAAGAGGAATGGATATTCAGACAAACAGGTACCTTCCTGGATCTTGTCCAAAGAGAGCAAAAATCATTCTGTCACTGTGTCCCTCTGTGGCAAATGGTTTGTCTCATGGCTGAGGCTTGTTTGTGAAACGCTGGAATAAGAGCCCCTAAGACTGGATAAGAGGAACAGAGGGTCACCGTTGCCACCTTTCTCTCATCTTCTTCTATCCCTTCATTTGTTTGTACTAAGTAGGCAACAAACACACAAATGTGGGACAGATCAGCCCAAGTTTCTTTCTTGCTCAAGTCCAAAATGGGTACCTTCATTTAGGAGCCCAGGCTCCTTCTACCTTGTGGCTCTGCTACCATGAACATGTGGCTTCCAAGGTCATCATACGCTCCTTCATCAAGCCTGCATAAAGGGAAAGGGCACAGAAGGATGCTCATGGAAGGTTTGTGTTGGCTGGACCAGAAAGTGGGGCACATCACGTCTTCTCATATTCCACGGGCCAGAAGCCAGTCACATGACTATGTCTTCCTGCAAGGCAGGCTGGGAAACAGTCTAAGTGTGTGCCTGGGAGGAAGAGGAGGCCTGGCTAGCGGACTGTGTAAGTGAACATGGCCTTCAAGGTCCTTTAACACCTGCCTCTGTCCTAGTTCTGCATTTATCAAGATGTTGTCAGGCTGAACTTTCCTCTCTTCTCTGACAAACCAGCTTATACAGGTTTGGAAAATAAAACGATAGCCTTAGAATTTAAAATAAGACTTTGTCATGTTGTAAGAATTGCATGCAGGGAGAAGAGACAACAACATACAGCAGGCTGGAAGAACCCTCAGCTCCTTCACAGAGCAAATTACAGTTTTCCTTTTATACACAGATGCTGCCTAAGACCTACTCTGAGAATTGTCCTGTGATAAACAGAGGAAGGGACCTCTTATGATCATAGATGGCAAACTTCAAGAGCTTTTTGTCAAGTCTGTTTTTCAAAGGGGTCACAGAAGCTGTCCAGGGCAGAGGTGAAACATAAGGATCTGCTTGCTGAGACAGTTAACATGTCTTCTAGCTCCTGTCTGGAATGAGAGGCAGCATGCTGATTAAATAGCTCTGCAGAGGATGAACCCTGCTTCCTAGAGCTGGCCAGTTTCCATGGTGTAAATACGGTCATTATGGCTGATCTCAGGCTACCAGTGTGATGTCTCTGAATGCAGAGCTGGGAAGACCTGCGACCAGTTAGCTCTCAGGAGCAAGCAAGAGCTTGCAGGGGCCCCTCCAGCACGTGATGACAGGAAACGGATTTCTTCATCTCCACCCTGTTTCAGGCTGTAGCTCAGAGGTCTCAGCTTTCTGGGATTCTTCTTCTTTGGGGTTCTACTTTAGAAGCCTGCACATTCCAAATTGGATTGTTTTCCTCTAGATCTTTCCCATTTGTCTTCAAGCTGCTTATGGCCATAACTTGGGCTTTACGTTTCTTTCTGTCCCTGCTGCGTTGTCCAGTGAGTACATTTAGTGGGCCTAGAAAACACTTCCAGAAGGCAGCAGGAAGATGGGTGGAAGGAGGTGGCGTTGAAGAGCACCAGGGAGCTCGTCCCTGCTCTGTGACTTCTTGGCAGGGAGACCGCAGCCAAATCTCTTTACCTGTCTAGACCCGTTTCCTTCTCTGTTAGTTCCTCTATTTTTATTTTCCTCTATTCCCACTAGGCCAGACCTATCACCGCATATAATTAGGATGATAATAGTAAGAGTTACCGTTTGTTCATTCAGCAAGTTTTTATTAAGTGTCTGCTCTGAGCCAGACCCTGTTGTAGGGGCTGGGGATTCACCAGTGAAAAAAAAGAGACAAAAATCCTTCCCTCCTGGCCATCACTTTCTACATTTGCAGCATGCTGTCTCGGGATTTCACAGGTGTCATCTCATCTGACCTCTGGGAAACCCCGCAGGCTGAAGCTCCGTTTTGCTGCCAGGGAAGTAAAGTCAGATTGAGTTGCCACCCGTCAGCCAGTGCATCGGGGTGGACGGGGGACTCACCCTGGCACCTAGTCCCATTCAGCGTGCCCCGTTCCTGCCCGCCCCTCTGCCTTTGCCTGGGCCGTCCCCTGAGTGCCCTCTCCCCCATTACATTCCATGAACTCATCCTTCAGGGCTGCCGAGGACCTGATCCCTCCCTGGTGGTGTCTTAGGCCCTGTCTCCACATCCTTCCTCATTATTCTGCCTGCTGGGAATAGAATCTTTCACTTCTTTGTTTTGTTCCCTCGCTACATCTCTGTCCCCCAGAACCTTCATCTCACCACCCCAAGGGGTAAACATGGACCCAAACAAAGGGCTCAGTAAACATCTCTTAATTAACACATTGGATTCCTTAATTTTTGCTTGGACTGTAGCGCAAGTCTTGATTTTAAACCTCGTCATTGTGCAGGTCATTTATCGCTCCTGGGAAATCTGAAGGTCAATTCTGTTAAAACAAAACCTCGATATCCTCTGTGTGCACCTGCAGGGTGCTGAGGGTGGTGTGCATTACTGCAGGGTTACAAGGAGGAGAGAGACCTCTGATCCTTGGTCTCCTTTGGCTTCTAGCTGGGGTCAAGGCCGGATGACCATACATCCCCATGTGCCTGGGATAGTCCTGGCTCATGTAGGTATATGAACAGCCTGCCTTTCCCTTGCAGATGCCCCAGTTTGATAAATTCTCTCTCTATCACTAAATAAGGCCTGAGAATATGGCCTCTCATTGCTCAGGTACCATTTGATCCATCTAATCCTCCCAACCCAATGAGGTTGGTACTATCCCTATTTCACAGGTGGGGAAACAGAGGCCTAGAGCAGGAAGGTAATTTGCTTAAGATCACAGAGCAGGGAGAAGCAGGGCTGGATTTTGAACCCATGTCATCTGGTTCTGGAGTTCTCCTGCTCAGCCTCAGAAGAACTTCTTTGAGATGCCTTTCCGGACCCCATGCTCTGAGTACATGTGTCTTGCTCCGGCCCACCCCACAAGGATCCAGGGGCTTCTCCTAGTCCTGACTGCTGTGACAGAAGATAGCAGCAAAGTCGGAATCCCCTCTGGATGCCTCATGTCTAGCACAGGGCCTGGGGCCAAGAAAGATCCCTGGAAATGCCTTCTGAACTCAGGGATATAGTTTTCCAGGGCAGGGCTGGGTTTGGCCCCTTCCTTTCCTGTCCCTATGACAACAGGGTCGCCAGCCCCCAGGAACAAATGGAGCTGCCTGGAATTCCTGAGAGCTCCTTATCAGTTTTCAGAGCAGCCTGGATGGGGTGTGAGTGGGTGTCAGTGGCACTGGGGCGGCTTGGGGAAAAGCTGGAATGGCCCAGTAAGCCCCACCTGGGGAGGAGCTGGAGGCGGGGGAGGCTGTGAGGCCGGGAGGGCTCAGCTGTCACATTCCTCTGCTCACAGAAAGCTCTCCTGGGCGCCTTGTCCTTATTTAGGCAGGAGATGTCTGCTGACTTGGGCCCTGTGGGATGCCATGGCAGGCCGGCTTCCCAGGCGCCAGGGTAGGGCAGAGGCACAGCACACCCAGAGCTAGGTCAGCAGCTTCCTGGGCAGGCCATCCTTAGGGTGGAAGTGCAACTTTTTGTTATTATTACTTAAGGAGTAATAATAACAAAAATAGCAGCTACCATTCATGGGGGTGCCTGCTGTGTGCCAGGCACCATGCCCAGTTAATCTGAAAGCTACAGGAGATGAGTCTCTCTTGTCCTCTTGCACCCCAGGATCTAGCCCAGGACTTGGCGCACAGTGGGTGCTTAATAAATACTTATCACAACTGAATGAACATACGCTTTACATGTCATGGTTCCTGTAATCCTTATAGTAAGTTTAGTAGCTTACTTTAGCTTTATTAACCCATTTTACAGATGAGGAAACTAAGACGTGGAGAGGTTCCATGATTTTGCAGAGGTCATGTGACTTGGAGGTGGGGGACCTAGAGTTTGAAGCCAGGGCATCTGACTTCAACACTAGCCATGCTTCCGCCTCCTTACTTTGGAGTAAAGCCCCATTGGAGTTCCTGGCTTTGCCCTTTACAGGCTGTGTGAGTTGGGCAGGATGCATAACCTTCTCACCTGTAAAATGAGGATTGGAAATTGCGATTGTGGGATAAATCTACTTTAGAGATGATTGTGGATATTAAATGAGCTAACATGTGCAAGCATTTTAGCATAGTGCCTGGCACACAGTAGGTGCTCAGTAATTCTGTGTGTTGGTAATGGTGGTGATGATGGGTCCCAGGGAATTCAGTGTCCTCCTGCTGGGTTGCACCCTAGGAGCAGAGTAAGCCAATGGTGAGGCCATTTTCCTGTAGGCCCTGTCTCCCTCCAAAAAAACAGTGACAGTCATGATCCTCCGGGTAGGGTGGCAGGGCCTTCATCCTGAAGAGAGACACTCACTACTCCTTAGCCATCTGAAACCTTTCAGGTTCCTAGACCAAGAGCCTGGAAGAGGTCTGGGGTTTTTCCCTTGCTGTGTTCCCGTGGGCAAGTTATTGAAATACTCAGAGTCCCAGTTTCTTCCCCGAGGATTTTAATATTAGTATTTCTCTCATAAGTGTGGTTGTTCAGGTAAAGTATTGTAACGTGTGCAAACACTTAGAATAGGGCCTTTCACACAGTAAGTGACCTTTTCAACATGTCTACAACAGAGTAACAATTATAAAAGTAAATTCTCAATTACCAAAAATTGAAAATGATCATACAAGCGTCTCTGGGCCTCAGTTTCCCTATCTTATTCACCATGTTGGTAAAAATGAGATGAGATGCTTTCTGAGGGTCCTTCCAGCTCTGTGAGTCTCACAGTCAAGTATACGTGATCTTTAGAGCAAAACATTTATCCAACAAATACTTACTAAGCCTAAATATTTATTAGATAAATAGGCCTGCTATGGGCCAGGCTTTGTCTGGTGGAAGGGACACAGCAGTGAAGCTTCTGTCCCTTGTGGGGCTCACAGACTAATAAGAGGAAGTAACCAGGCAGCCAAGTGCCAGAGACTGTAAGAGCAGAGATCTTGTGGTTCCCTGGGGAAGGGTCCTGAAGGTTGAGTAAGAGTTCACCAGGTAAAAAAATGAAGGATGGGATGGGCGCAAGAGTTCCCAGAAGAAGAAACCGCCTGTGTAAAAGCCCTGGAGGTAGGAACAATAGACAGGGCACTTCTGAAGAAATGGAAGCTTCTGTCTGCCTAGAAGGCTGAGTTTGGGGTCAGACCAGAGAGGTTGGCAGAAACTAAGTCATGAAGGATAGGAAAGCATTTCCATGTTATCCACCAGGCACTGGGAAAGCCATAGTGGGAACTTAAGTAGAAGGTTAACAACAAATTCACCTGTATTCCTAGCACCCTGGGAGGCCAAGGTGTTTGGATCCCCTGAGCTCAGGAGTTCGAGACCAGCCTGAGCAAGAGTGAGACCCCGTCTCTTCTGGAAATAGGAGAACTAGCTGGGCATTGGAGGCTGAGGCAAGAGGATTGCTTGAGCCCAAGAATTTGAGGTTGCTGTGAGCTATGATGCCATGGCACTCTACCCAGGCAACAAACTGAGACTCTTTTCTTTTTTTTTGAGACTAAGAACAAATTCATTAGAGGTAGCCTCTGGGGGAGGTTTCCTGGACCAAGTGGGGCATAAGAAGGAAAACATTTCCAGGGTTATCATGTAGCTATACACTCTGGTAGGGTCATGCCAAATGTTAAATATTGGAATGTTCTATACTAGTTTGTAACTAGCAGCTGCCTTAAGCCCCCAAGCATCTCCTGGCCCCTGCTGCTGTTCTGTCCACTTGGCCTCTTGCCAGATACATTCTGTATATTTAATGATCACCTCCTGCCTAAGAAGGCATTAGAGAGCATCAGAAAGAACTCTCAGCCTGGGAAGCTTTGGTTTTAACCCAGCCCTTGCCCTCTTCTTGCTGGGTAGGCCAGGAGGTTGGACTGGACTATCCTCTAGGGCCATCTTACCCCGACTGAGGCTTTGGTTCCAGACACACTTGGATTTGGGCTCCAGCCAGCTCTGGACTTACCAGTATGAGCCTTGGGCAAATGGTTGCCTGAGCCCGTGTTGCTTCCCTTGGTGAGCAGATTGTCCTGAGGATGAAATGAAATCACACAGGTTGCTTTAGTTTCCTATTGCCGCCAGAACAAATTGCTACCAACTTGGTGGCTGAAAACCATAGAAACATATATTTTTTTTTTTTTACAGTTCTGGAGACTGGAAGTGTGAAGCCAGTTTTGCTGGGCTAAAGTCAAGGTACAGCATGGCTGGTTCCTAGGGAGGCTCTGAGTGAGGATCTGATTCCTTGTCTTTGCCACTTGTCGTGGCCACCCCGCATTCCTTGGCTCCAGGTCCCTCCTTGATCTTTGAAGCACATCCCTGCAGCCTCCGTCCCCATCATCATGGCATCACGGTCTCTTCTGTTGTCATATCTCTGGCCCCTTCTTATCAGGACACTTGTGATTACATTTAGGGCCCTGCTGTATAATCCAGGATAATCTCACATCTTAAGGGCCTTAATTTCATCACATCTGCAAAGCCCCTTTTGCCATAGAAAGTAACATTCACAGGTTCCGAGGACCGGGGTTGGATATCTTTGGAGCCACTATTGAGCTGCCTGCCTAGGTGGAGTGTCTGGCACATACTTAGCTGTCCATGAGCAGCCGCGCTTGTTCTCTTGCCTCCCCCTTCTAGACTGGGGGTGCCTCACACTCACTCACTAGAGGAAGCTTCTCACCAGGCGGCGGGGGGGGGGGGTGCTCTTCTCTAAGAAAGGGAGAAGGGTTATTGTGCAACATGATCTGGAAGAGGCCACCACCATGGCAGGGTTTCTAAGATGGAGAGGCTCTACAGACGGTCTGAGGGGTAGCTCACCCCTCTAGCCTCACAATCTGCACCGCAAAACCATTTGTCTCCCCACTTCAACTAGAACAAATCCACGTAGAGCTTATTGTGTACCGAGCTCCATGCTAAATACTTTATGTCCATTAATTCACTCTATTACTAAGTATCCCCACAACCCTATGAGGCAGGGGATATTCATAGTACCCATTTCAGAGACTGAAAAATCGAGGCACAAAGAATTTCAGTAAGTCATTCATAGTGCTACAGCTATGCTGTTAATCGTGTCAGAATACCAAAATGTTAATAGTGATTTTTTTTTCTTTTAAAAAATCTGCTTACTTCCCAAAATGTTTTGTGAGGAAGCCATTTCGTCTTGTTTTGTTTTATTCTATTTTATTATTTTTGAGACGGGGTCTCACACTGTCACCCAGACTAGAGGACAGTGGGTGTGATCATAGTTCACAGCAGCTTCAAACAGCTGGGCTCAAGCGATCCTCCTGTCTCAGCCTCCTGAGTAACTGGGACTATAGACACATGCCACCCTGCCCAGTTGCCAATTTAGTTTTATAATGTATGTCTTTATCTTATACTTGTATTTATAATATATATTTCACAATGTGTGATAGAGAGGTAAAATACAAGTTCTGAACACATGGCCTACCCAGTGGGTTTGCTCTTGCCCTGTAGTCTTGTTTCTTCCACTCTCAAGATATTCCACTCTGTTCTGTTTCTCTCTCTCTTTTTTTTTGAGACAAAGCCTCAAGCTATCCCCCTGGGTAGAGTGCTGTAGCATCACAGCTCACAGCAACCTCCAACTCCCAGGCTCAAGCAAGTCTCCTGCCTCAGCCTCCCAAGTACCTGGGACCTCAGGTGCCCGTCACAACACCCGGCTATTTTTTGGTTGCAGCCATCATTGTTGTTTGGCGGCCTGGGCTGGATTTGAACCCACCACCTTAGGTGTATGTGGCTGGCGCCTTAGCCACTTGAGCCACAGGCACCGAGCCTGTTCTGTCTTTCTCATCAGAATCTATGCCCTTCAAGAGCAGGGGCCATGTCTGGCTTGACTCTCATCCTAACAAAATGGGCAAGTAACTTAACTTTCCCTGCGGACAAGTAACTTAACTTTCCCTGCTTCAGTTTCCTTATCCGTAAAATGGTAGTAGTACCTACCCCAAAGGTTTGTATAAGCCCTGAGATTATTTCCCATTTTTTTCTTATTACAAGCAGTGTTTGTAAATCTAAATGTGAGAACTAAAATGATAAAACTCTTAGAAGAAGACACATGTATAAGAGTAAATCTGACTGGGCGCCTATAGCTCAATGGTCAGGGCGCTGGCCGTATGTTCCAGGGCTGGTGGGTTCAAACCCAGCCTGGGCCTGCTAAACAAAAAAAATAGCCGGATTTTGTGGCGGGTGCCTGTGGTCCCAGCTACTAGGGAGGCTGAGGTAAGAGAATCCCTTGAGCCCAAGAGTTTGAGGTTGCTGTGAGCTATGACAGCACAGCACTCTACTGACGGTGACAAAGTGAGACTCTGTCTCAATTAAAAAAAAAAAAAGAGTAAATCTTTCTGACCTTGGATTAGGAAAAGACTACTTAGATATGGCACTAACAGTACAGGCAACCAAGAAAAAGTAGCTAAATTGGACCTCATTAAAATTAGATAATCCCTGTATGCAAACTATAAAATTTAAGGAAAAGTACAAAAAAAATAAAATTTTTGTGCTTCAAAGGACACCATCAAAGTGAAAAAGAGAACCCACAGAATGGGGATTATATTTGCAAAATATATCTGATACATTGCATTAGACTATTTAATAAATATAAACGTATTTATATTTATAAATTGCCTTAGAATATTTAAAGACATTTTACAACTAATTAAGAAAAACACAAAAACCCCAAGTAAGAGTGGGCAACAGATCTAAACAGACGTTTGTCCCCAGAAGATACACACATGGCCATTAAGGACATGAAAAGATGCTCGGGGGGCGGCACCTGGGGCTCAAAGGAGTGGGGTGCCGGCCCCATATGCCGGAGGTGGCGGGTTCAAACCCACCCTGGCCAAAAAAAAAAAAAAATGCTTAGTGTCATTAGCCATCGGGGAAGTGAAAATCAAAACAAAAGGAGGTAGCACTTTACAGACAACTACTATGGCTACAATAAGAAATATAGACAATAATTAGTGTTAGGGAGGATATGGAGATATTGGTATCTACCTTTATACATGTTACGGATAGATCATAAAACGGAATAGGTACTTTGAAACCAATTTGGCAGTTCCTTAAAAGGTTAAGCATAGTGTTCCCATACGATGCAGCAATTCTGCTCCTCGGTCTGTACCCAAGAGGAACAAAATTTGTGCACAGATGTCCATAGCGGCATTATCCATAGTAACCCCAAAGTAGAAATAACCCAGATGCCCATTAACTGTTGAACAGATAAACAGAATAGGGTTGGGCCACACCATGGAATATTATTTGACAACAGAAAAGAAGTGACTGCCACATGCTCCGATGTGAGTGACCCTTGAAAGGGTATCCCAATTTGTTGGCAACCAATATAGTATTGAAGGGGATGCTGGGAAGCATTGTAATTATAACAAAAACAACAATAATGATGATAGGTAATGTTTCTGGTAAGTTCTTTTGCAATTTTGTGAGGTGAATATTCTTATCCATTTCACAGTTGAAGAAACTGAGGCCAGAGAGCTAAAGTCACATACCTAGAACATCATGGTACCACGATTTGGACTTGAGTTTGCCTCTTAATCCTTCTGGGGTGGGCCTTCCTGGCAGGGTACCGCCTGTCTCAGTGATGGTTGTCTGTCTCTCTAGCACCTAGGATGGGTGCCATGTAGCAGGGAGTCAGTGCACATTTGCACAGGGAGAATGAATAGAGTCCCAGGTGGAAGGAAGAGGGTCCCCCTCAGTCAGGAGCCCCCCTTCCTAACTCCGCCCTTGCCTCTGGCCCTGGTGGTGGAGGGGGCTTTCTCCCAGGGAGCTGGTGAGCTGGTGACTGAACACCCAGCTGTGTCTCCTCCTCTGGTTTAGCCTGACCATGATTGTTCTGGGGGAAATGGCCGTGGCCAGCCAGAGTCAGGGCCAGGGCACTATTTTGGGAGAGCTCAGGACAGTGGCATCTGAAGCTTCTCCACCTCAGCAGGACTCTGGGCAGCACTGTCCCTGGAACCACATCTGTAGCCTCCAGGAGGCTGGAGGAGGCCAGAGCCCAGGACTCTGATTCTCTGCCCCCATCTTCCACACCTACCATATGCTTCTTGTGCTGAAGGTTTTGTTTTCTTTTTTCCCCATTCTAAAGTGAATAGTTTAGTGGTATTTAGTATGTTTAGGATTTTTGCTTTAGTCACCTCTAAAAACACTGTGCTTCTTATTCATTTTCTGTAACAAGCACTTACCCAGAGCTTCCTGTGTTCTGGCCACTGCCCTAAGAACTACCTGGCTACTAACTGATTTACTCTTTGCACCATCCCCCTGGGCAGGTACTGTTATTATCCCCATTTTACAGATGACAAGCCTGGGGCTCAAGCTGGAGTCTGTGCCCAGCAACCTGGCCAGAAATGTCCCCATCACTACTCCACCATGTTGTTTTGTAGCTTTGCTTCCAGCTGCTGTGCATCCATTGATTTCCACAGATGTCTCCTGGTTGGTCTGGCAGGGTTGCTTTAGGCTGTGAACTCCCCAAACGACTGCAAGGGTTGTCCATCCCCATCTATGGTCCCAGCATGTGGAGGAAGTGGTCCAGAGTGGGTAATGGCAGGGCAGTGGCTTAGTGGAATGGGTTTAGAGTTTGGGAAGATTCACTTTCTAGCTGTGTGAGCTTGAGAAACTGACTCCACCTCTCCAAGATCATATACGTCTATAAAGGAGACCATGCCACAGAACTGAGCACCAACAAATAACCAAGGTTAATATCGTGAATATTAGTAGATCATTAATAACAGTAGTAGAAGAGACATTTGTTGGGTGAATACATTAGAATAGGGGGTGGCAAACTCTTGCTGTAAAAAAACTAGATGGTAAATACTTTGGGGTTTGTAGGTCATATAGTCTCTAGGGTAAGCACTTAACTCTAGACCTGTGTTTTTTAACCTTTTAAATCTCACAGCACACTTGAACCTATAATTAAACTTCCATGGCCCACTTAAATTACGTTGATTTAAAAAAAGAGAGAGAGAATACACTTAATGTGCTTTAAATTTCTTTCCAAAATAATTTAATTAATGATCTTCAAAAATTTTCATGGCATACCAGTTGCAAATCGCTGCTGTAGACAGTATGAGTGAGTGTGGCTGTGTTCCAATAAAAGTTTTTTTGTAGGGATACAGATTTTAAATTGAAGTAAATTTATTTCTTTTTAATTTAAGATTATTACGAGGGTACAGACAATTAGATTACATTGTTTGCATTTGTTAGGTAGGGTCCCTGTTGTAGATGTGTCCCACACCCAGGAAGTGTGCATATACCCTCACATTGTGTCCATTAGGTGGGAGCACACCAATCCCCTCCCCCATCCCGTCTTCTCCCAACTTGAATTGAGTTGAGTTTGTGTGGGTGTGTATTAGTTCATCTACGGACTTCGTGTTAGTATTGAGTACGTTGGATACTTGATTTTACATTCTTGTGATGCTTTACTAAGTTACTTTTTTAGAGACAGGGTCTCAATCTGTTGCACAGGCTGGTCTTGAACTCCTGGCCTCAAGTAATCAATCCTCCTGCCTCAGCCTCCTGAGTAACTGGGATTATAGGTAGGCGCAAGCACAGTGGCTGGCAAAGGAAGCGAATATTTGAATTTCATGTAATGTTCATGTGTCACAAGATAATACTCTTTTTCCAACTGTTCAAACATGTGCAAGCCATTCTTGGGGTACAAAAAACAGGCAGCAGGCTGGATGGTGCCCACCACTGTAAGCTGCTGACCCCTGCACTAGCATATGAACTCCACGGGGATTCTTGGATGTTTGATTTGTGTCTGTGTCCTCAGTGCTCAGAACAGTGCCTGGCACTTAGCAGGCACTCTATAAAGTTATGCTTTATGAATGAACCAATACCTAGAAGTGATCTCGGGGTGGTTCTTTAAGGACAGGGGCGTGGCAGGAGCAGAAGGAGCATTCCAGGTGGGGGAACAGCCTGAGCAGGAGCCGCAGGAATGGCTCCGTGAAGCCACCAGAGCCTGCCGGAGACAACTGGGAAACAAGGCTGCTATGCTGAGCATCTGGGGCCTGGGGGTGGGAAATGCAGGCCAGGGTGGGGGTGGGTGCCCTCAGAAGTGTTTCTGTCTGGTGACAGCCCTGCCCCTATCCCACAACCACCAGCCTTATTTTTAACCCTGCTGACAAAAGTTAATCCACATGAAATCAAGAGGAGAGCCCTCTCCCTGTCCCCCAGCTGGCCTGTTACTGCTCCCTTCCCTTCACCCCAGCAGGGTCAGAGCCCCCCGCCAGGACCCTCACCTGGAGGCATCAGCCCAGAAGTGGTGAGCGGTCAGAGATGTAGGAGTGGTTCCCTAAGGGGTGGTTCCTTTGCAGAGCCCTGACTCTGGGAGGGGCACGTAAAACTTAAATGCTCCTGGGGGCGGGGGCAGTGGGCTGGAGACAGCTCAAGAACACACACTTCTCAAACTTCAGTGAGGAGTGGGTACATTTGGAGGGCTTGTCAAACACAGATTGCTGGGCTGGGTCCCCTCAAATTCTGATCTGATAGGCCTTGGGTGGAGCCTGAGAATCTGCATTTCTAGTAAGTTCCCAGGTGATGAAGATGAGGGGGTGGGAGGCGCTGTGAGTGGCCCCACCTAGAAGTGGTGGCCTCTGGGGCTACAGGGATTCATCCTGCCCTTCTGCCTATGAGCCTGTGAGCTGCCTGGTGCACCCCATCTAGGCGCTGTTGAGGCTGCCTTGAGCCTGGGGTCTGGACAGCCTTGAAGTCCAGGCCTTGTGGCTGGGACTCTTGAGCACAGTAGGAAGCCTTGCAAAGACTTTAAGCAAGAGGTGAGGCCACCCGGTGTGTGGGTTAAGGGAGCTCACTGTGTCCCCGTGTGCAGCAGCAGCTGCGGGAAGCAAGCCTATAGGCAGAGAGGGGACAGATGAGGGGGCTTTGCAGGAGGAGTGGCAGAGGGGAGTGGTGGGCAGCTGGCAGATCCAAGAGCTATAAAGGGAACAGGAGAGGCAGGAGTTGGTGATGGGTGGGCTGTGGATGCTGAAGGAGATTGGGAGGGAGGGGCTGGGAGAGCACTGGGGTTCCTGACCAGAGGCTGGGAGCTGGGGGCCACTCCTGAGGTCAGAGTGGAGCATGGGAGAGATCACAGCAGGGCTGATAAGGGCACAGTCGTCCAGGCTAATGGAGCTGGCAGAGGCCCCGCTTCCTTCCCACAGAGCAGCTCCCATCACCTGGGCTGGGTGGCCACCCCCTCTGACTCCTGTTCTGGCTGCCCTGAAGGGTCCACGGTTGAGTTCCCGAATCTTCTAGGGCCCCGGGGAAGGCTGCTATTTCTTCTTGAGGAGTCCCAGCAACATAGTTTCCGAAGGCACCAGAAAATGAGCGTCATTCAGCTCACATGACCAAAAAAGGACATTTTTCTCAATTTGAAGGTTTGCCAGCCGGTTCCCTCCTCCCCCCACCTGGGGTTTCAGGTTCCCTGGGAAGTGGCTCTAAGAGGTTTAGGACTTCGTCTCACACATAGCAGGCAAAAACAAGCCTGGGGATATGCGTGGACCACCCTCAATTTTGACGGACAAATGTCATCCTTCCTCTCTTCCTCCTCCTTGGCTGTGATCACCACCACTGCTATCTTTGGCATCATCATCGTCATCTGGGCTAAGAGCTCTCACTTGCTGCCTCTCATTTGGTTTTCACAGCAACTTCAGGGGGAGAATTATTATCTCCACTTTACAGGGGAAGAAACTGAGGCACGAAGAGCAAAGCCATGTACCCGAGATCCTAGTGCCCCAGGGGGGCTGAGACCAGGGTGGAGAGGGTGAGGGAGGGATTCATGTGCAGGGTGCAATCCAGTCTTTATTTAAAGTTTTTTTTCGTAGTTTATCAAGAATTGTTTGCATTAATTTGGACTTTTGAAAAATGGCATTAAACCAGCCTTGAGCAAGAATGAGACCCCGTCTTCTACTAAAAAATAGAAAAATTAGCTGGGCCTTGTGGCGGCCGCCTGTAGTCCCAGCTACTCAGAAGGCTGAGGCAGGAGAATTGCTTGAGTCCAAAAGTTTGAGGTTGCTGTGAGGTATGATGAGACCACGGCACCCAACCCCAGGGCGACAGAGTGAGACTATGTCTGAAAAAATATATATATTAAAGTATGATTTATCTGGACCTTTGAGTTTTCTCAACATCCCTGTAAATCGTGCCCCCTAGGTGGTCGTCTCACCCTCTATCCCCAGCCTTGGCAGAGCAGAAATTGGAATCCAGGACTGCTGATTTCAAAGCCAAGCTCTTAAGCCCTCTCCAGGCTGCCTCCCTGCGCATACCTGTGTGTGCACCTGCATGCAGGCACGCATTTAGGCATTCATTCATCTAGCTAGCATGACGGTGGCAGTGTGGCACAGTGGGGAGGACAGTTCTAGGTTCTAAAGCTTCCTGCACTACTCATTATCGAGTGGTGGCTAGGGGTTGACTCTAGATCCCAGAATGCCTTGGGTGGAGTCCTCACTCTGTTATTTACCAGCTGTGTAAGTTAGAATGGATTCTGTAAAACCTTCTGGGACCTGGATATCTCCTCTGCAAGGAGGGAACAATGGTAGTAACTTGTTAAATGAGTTCATTTCTGTAAAGCCCTTGGCTCGAAGTGCTTTATAAATGTTAACTATTCTGCATTCTGAAGCAGGATACCTCCCTGAGTTTCGGTCCCCCCACCTATGAAGTAGAAACAGGTAAAAACTACCTCACGATCAATCAATTTGAGGATTTTAAGGTCTAGATAAAAGCTCTGGCATGTAGTAGGAGCTGAAGGAAATGAAATGTCTCTTTCCTACTGTGGGCCTGTTTCTGTGCTGGAGATTGGGATATAGAGACACGCACATCAGCTCCCCAAGGAATTAACTCACCTGCAGGGACTGGACACTCCACCTTGACCTTGAAGTCCCCCAATGGCACCAGACTCTTACCCCATCTCAGGGCCATTGCGTGTACTGTTAGTCTACGTGGCTCACTGTTCCCAACCCACCTCTTATGGGCCTATGTATGTGCTTCTTCAAGTCTCAGCTGAAATGTCACATCCTGAAGGAAACCTTCCCTGACCAGCCCACCTGCACCACCAATCTCTATTAAGTCCTAGTCTATATTCTCACTGCGTTCTATACTCTTCGTTCTAGCAGGCTCACGACTGTAAAAAGTACTTTTTGTTTAATTGCATTTCCTGGTTTGTTTACAATCCAGCTCCCTCAGCTGACAGTGAGGGCAGGAGCTGGCCTGTTGGGTGCACAGGATTCTCTATCCTGGCTCCTGGTCAACCCCAGCTCCTAGCACATGCTCTAGAGTAGCACTCAAGCACACAAAGCTCGGAGTCGTGTTGCCTGGCTCAGAATCCCAGCTCTTGTGCTTTACGATTCTGTGGCCTTAGGCAAGTTACTTTACCTGTTTGTGCTTTGGTTTCCTTTTCTGTAAAGTAGGAATAATAATAACAGCACTAGCTTCCTGCAGCATTAGGACAATTATATGAGATAATCTTCCTAGCTCCTTTAGAACCATGCCTGGCCCATTTGGAACAGGATGGTTATTATTATAGCAAGTACTTGTGTTAGTCTAGACTGACAGCTGAAAGAGACATCTCACAAATCTCAGTGCTTATTGCAATAAAGGTTTAAGATTTGCTTATATCACACCTCTGTTGTGGGACTGGGGAAGGGGGGCTTTGCTCTCTGTGGTCATTTATAGGGTTGGGTTCCTTTGACCATACTGCTTAACTTGGAGTCCACAGGAGGGTTCACGGATAGATTTCGGGAGCACAGGAACTCGGATGGTGTTTTGGGTTAGATTCCCTAGAAGCAGAGCCTGAGATGGGGGTTCTCCTGCAAGTGCTTTACTGGGGGAGTCTCTCAGGAGAGAGGGGGGTAAGAGAGGCAGGGTAGGCTAGGGAAAAGCCCAATGGGGTCTGATCCACATTCTCCAAGGTCTCTGGACAATGAATTGTCCTTACTGCTATTGCAGTTCCTTCCTTTTGGGGCAAGAGGGGGCTGGCCAGTGTCAATCAGTCATTGGTGTGGGCTGCCTGGGTCAGAGGTGGGTAGGGCACTATTTTAACTTCTGGAACAAAAACAAGCTGGCTTCTCCTGCTTGCAGTTCTTAGGGGTAGCATTGAGGCATTAGCAGCCAACACTCACAGCAGCTAGGTGTGGGCACATTTTCCTAGTAAGAGGATTTGGGTAGGGCACCAGAAGTATCTAGTACAGATGGGAAAAGCTACATCTTTATTTTTATTAACCTCTAAGCAAAACTTAGCATTTTCTGCAATTATGGAAGTAGGCAATAAACCATAGTAGTATTAGTAGTATCTGTGATTTTGTTACCAGGAGCTATGCAGAAACCGCATGTGTGATTTCTTGTCACGTTACTGTCATTACCGCTATCCTCAAAATATCCTTTATGCCAATCTATACTTTTAAATTACAGTAGTTATTAGATTTGATAAATACTTTAACGTGTTAATGGCATAGATTATTATGACAAATTTGTTCTTTTAAAGTACATATTTTGGTAACAGGATGCCAATATAACTGCCTGCATTTGTAATCCTACATATTTTACTCATTTTAAAACATTATTCTGAGAAGGGATCCATAGGCTTTTTTTTTTGAGACAGAGCCTCAAGCTGTCCCCCTGGGTAGAGTGCTGTGCTGTGGTAGAGCTCACAGCAACCTCCAACTCCTGGGCTCAAGCGAGTCTCCTGCCTCTGGCTCCCAAGTAGCTAGGACTACAGGTGCCTGCCACAACACCTGGCTATTTTTTTTGGTTGCAGCCATCATTGTTGTTTGGCTGGCCCGGGTTGGATTAGAACCTGCCACGTTAGGTGTATGTGGCTGGCGCCTTAGCCACTTGAGCCACAGGCGCTGAGCCAGATCCATAGGCTTTGCCAGACTGCCAAAGGGATCTGTGACACAAAAGAGGTTAAGTACTCGGTTCTGAGGCCTTGGCCCCCTCTACATTCAACCAGTAACAGGAGGACAAAGAGAAGGCACAGAGGTTTTTATGGGCTAGGCCTGGAAATACCATACCTTATGCCTTTCCACAATGCACTGTAGAACTTAGTCACCTGACTACACCTAACCACAAAGGAGGCTGGGAAATGTAGTCTAGCTGTGTGCCCAGGAAGAAAAGAAACTGGTCTGGGGGAATGTACAGCACCAATAAACATTCATTGAGAACTGAGTGACTAATCTCTCTGTCCAGGGTGTCTCGTGTGGGTTGGGGAGAAGGAGCAGAGGCGGGTTCTCCGGCAGGATCCTGAGCTTCCTATCATGTTGTTTCCATAGGACGAGCCATGCCAAAGCCAAAGCTGAAGCGTCGGAACAGGCCGCCCTCGCTGCCAACCAGGAGTCCAGCATTGCCCGCAATTTAGCCAGGGAGCTGGCACCGGACTTCTACCAGCCAGGTAGGGCCTGCCAGGTAGATAGAACAGGATGGGGACAGTCCTGGGGTGGGAATTTTTCTTCGCTTGTTGGAAGTGGAGATGTTTAAATGGGTTCCTGAATGCCTGTGAGTTTTGGAGACTGTAGGGCATGGTAGGATAATCCCTAAACGTGGGATGGGATGATGCTAGGGGATGTGGAGGGACAAACGGCTGCCTTCATGCAGAGCTTGTGATGCGGCAGCAGAGGTACTGCAGGTTGCCCCTTTCTCTGCTTGGAGCCAGGTGGACAGCTAGAGCTGATGGAGCTTAGTGGGGAGAGTCGCTGGTAGATGAGGGAGCCAAGGGCTTCTTGCCCTTGCTCAACAGTTTCAGTCTAGCACTGTCCATGTGTCAGGCACTAGGGACGGCCTTTGGGAATACATAAGTGGGGTCCAGAATCTTGAGGAGCAAAAAATCACAAAGACAGCCTAGCTGGGTGCAGGCGTATGGCAAATGCTAACTCTACGCTTATCAACTATGAGACCTTGAGCAAGGTCTTTAACCTTCAGAAACTGCTGTTTTCCAGTCTGTAAAATGATAGTAAGAATAATGCCTACCTTTTTGTGAACGTATTAAATGCCTGTAAAGTGTGTGTCCAGTCCACAATTAGCTCTCAATGACTGTGGTTGCTGTCTCACTATTATGGTTAAGTTTCACACAGCATGATGAGTGCTGTGCGGTTGGAACAGGGACTATGGGCGCTCACAGAACGTAATTAACCCATTTAGGAAAGGGGAGGTGTTAGGGAAGGGTACCCTTGTGACAGGCCATTTGGCCTGCATCTGGAAGGCTGCATAAGGGTTTATCAAGACAGTGGCTCTCAAACTGGACAGATTTCTGGGCCCACACCTAGAGTTTCTAACTCAGTAGGTTAGGGATGGAGCCCATGAATGTGCATTTCTAAGGATCAGGTGATGTGGATGCTGCTAGGTTGGGACCACACTGAGAACTATGGCACCAGGTAGTTTAGGACAGGTGCATCAAAAGGAGGAGACTGCAGGTACAAAAGGGCAAAAACTGAGAGCAGAGTGGCATGCTGGGAGGCTAGATCTTAAAATAGGCAGTGGGCAATAAGTGTGAGAAGGCCCTCCTGGCCCTGACACAGACTTTGTGCTTGGGTGAGGGGTGAGCCCCCTGAGGGAGGGAGACTGAAGTTCTCTGTAATGAGTGAGTGACATGATTAGATTTGTGGGGTTTTTTCCCTTTTCTTCTCTTCTCTTTTCCTTTCTTCTTTTCTTTTCTCCTTCCTCCCTTCCATACTTCTTTCCTTTTTTTTTTTTTTTTTTGGAGATAAGAGTCTCACTCTGCCACTCTGATGCCTGGGCTAGAGTGCCACAGCCTCAGCCTAGTTTACAGCAATCTCGGGTTCAAGCGATCCTCCTGCCTCAGCCTTTTAAGTAGGGCTGCAGGCGCCCACCACAATGCACCTGGCTAATCTTTCTGTTTTTAGTAGAGACGGTGCCTTGCTCTTGCACTGGCTGGTCCTGAACTCCTGAGTTCAAGTGATCCTCCTGCCTCAGCCTCCCAGAGTGCTAGGATTACAGGCATGAGCCAACACACCCTGCCCAGATTTGTGTTTTCTAAACATTATTCTGGCTTCAGAAAGGAGACCAAAGGAGACTATAGAGAAACCTGGACGCGCTTATCTGTGCCCGAAAGGATGTCACTTTTGGTCACAGTGCTCCCCCTGCTGGTCCCAAGAAGAGAGACACTTGCCCTGCATGGTGCCAGGCCCTGAGATCAGCATTTTACGTGCATTCTCTCATTTAACCCTTCCATTAGTATTTATGAAATAGGTATGCTAAGCTCTGCTTCTCAGACAAGGGAATGGAAAGAGACAGGTCACGATTAAGAGCATTGTCTCTAGAGCCAGACTGCCTGGGTGCTACCCTTGGCCTTGCCCTTTCTTTGGCCAGCTGTATGACCTTGGGCAAGTGATTGAACCTCTCTGAGCCTCCCTTTCTTCATATGTAAAATGGAGATTTACAATAACATCAACTTCATAGCATTACTAAAATGATTGAACGAGTTTGAAAATTACTTAGAACAGTGCCAGCCGCTGTGAGTGAATGTGCTCAGAGAAGTTGGGTAGCTGGCCCAGGATCACCCACCAGTGGGCGGGGGTCGAATCCAACCTCCCTGTGTTGTCCCTGGCAGGTCCGGAATATCAGAAACGCCGGCTACTCCAGGAGATTCTGGAGAACTCGGAGAGCCTGCTGGAGCCCCCGGAGCGAGGCGTGGGCGCCGCGGGCCTCCCGGAGCGGGCCCGCGAGAGCCCACAGCTGCACGATCGCGAGACCCCTCGGCCCGAGGCCGGTCCCCCGTCGCCGGCTGGGACGCCCCCGCAGCCCAAGCGACCCCGGCCAGCGGCGTCCAAGGACGGCTTGCTGGGCCCCGGCGCCTGGAACGGGGACCCCGGTGGCGAGAGCAGCCGGCCGACCACGCCGTCCGAGGGCGCGGGTCGCCGCAGCCCCGCGCGCCCGGCCACGGAGCACATGGCCATCGAGGCGCTGCAAGCGCCGCCCTCGCCGTCGCGGGAGCCGGAGGTGGCGCATTACCAGGGCTACCACAGCTATGCCGTGCGCACCGGGCCGCCCGAGCCGCCGCCCTTCGAGGAGGAGCCGGAGCCTGAGCTCTCCGGGCCCGACTCCGCACCCTCGTCCCCGTCCACCGCGCCCTCGTCCCCGGCCGCCGCCCCGGTGCACGCCCCCGCGCTCCGGGGCCCCGCGCCCGAGAGCCCGGTCAAGCTGGAGCCCAAGCCCATCGTCCCCAAAGCTGAGCCCAGGGCCAAGGCCCGCAAGACTGAGGCCCGGGGGCTGACCAAGGCCGGGGCCAAGAAGAAGGCGCGGAAGGAGGCAGCGCTGGCAGCAGAGGCTGAGGTGGAAGTGGAAGAGGTGAGGCTGTGCCTGAGGAGCGTTCAAGGTCAGGTTCCCGGGAGGCAGTGAAGCTTGAGGCAGGATTCAGGTGCAAGTGATTCCAGGGCTGCTGGGGTGGGGGAGATGGAAGTAGGATAGGGCAGAGAGGGACAAGCCCAGCAGGGCTGTGCATTAGAGTGTCACCTTGGCCTGATCCACAGAGGTCTTGGGAGCCCAAACCCACGGCAGTCTTCCCACCTTGAGGCTGGTGTCCCAGCAGCAGGGGCAGATCTCTGGAGCAGGGGGCAGCTGGGAGCCTAAGCAGCTGGAGGGTGGGTGCCCCTGCCAAGTCAAGAGGATCTGGCTTTGGCACCAGCTGGTACAAGATGTAGGGAGAGGGTTTGGTGGTGGTGGGAGGGGGGGCCAAAAGGGCTTGGGCTGTGGACCTCTGGGCTTGCAGAGGTGGGGAGCCAGGGAGGCAGCGCAAGGCTCTGAGGGACAGAAGAATGTGTCCCCAGAGGAATAAGCAGTTGGGAAGGTGGAGCACCTGGGTTCCAGGCCAGTTCTGCATGCTGTGTGGTTCTAGACATGCTCCCATTCTTCTCTGGACCTTGAGGGATTCGGTTCATGATTTCCAAGAGCTGTGACAGCTGCCGTCCAGGTTCCTGGGTACTGCAGTGGACGAAGCAGGGATGCTCTTAGGAGGGTACTTTTCCAGAAGTTCAGCCTAGCTGTGACCTGGGTGGGAATGTCTCAGAGGCCACATGCACTCAGGCACCCTCTCTCCACTGCTCCCAGGTCCCTAACACCGTCCTCATCTGCATGGTGATTCTGCTCAACATCGGCCTGGCCATCCTCTTCGTTCACCTCCTGACCTGACCCTCATCTGCCAGGTGCAGATGGCTGGAGGAGGGGTGGGAATTCTGGGCTCAAGGGTGGAGGGACAGGGGGGTTTATGCTGTACTGGGTAAGTGACTAATTGGGGCCCATCGCCTGCAGAAGCAGGGCCCCAGAGTGTGGGTTTGGCAGATCATGTCTTCCCAACACACACGCACCCCCCCAACCCTTCATTAGCTCAGCATTTGCAGAGTACCTGCTGAATGTTGGGTAAGCACTGGGGCTTCATTCACTGGCTCATTCATTCATTCATTTAACCAACATTCACTGAGAAGTTGCCCTGCTGGGAGCTAGGATAAGCTGGGACTCACTCCTGCTTTAAGAATGGGGTGAAGATGACAGTAAAACTCCTTCCTCAACTCACAGCTCATTACATGAGAGTCTTAAAGTTCAAACATCAAGCAAAATGGCTCTTGATTCTCCCCCACCCCCAAACTTCCACATCTAGATTGAATTCCCCTGCCCTCCTTATCTCTCTTCCCCCACCTCAGTCATTAACCCTCTGTCCCCAAACCCTTCCTTTGTCAGTTGGCTCCCCAAGGTGGCACTGGAGGGCTGGGTGAAGTCCTGTGAGAAGGGGTGGGCTGGACTGAGCTGGAGAATGATCCTCACTGGTCTCAGGATGAAGTATCTCCTGCTAGGACCAGCCTTTACAGCCTAAATCCTGGGATTGGCGATGCTAACAGACTTCCTGTCTCTTGCCCAGCCACCTCTCCCCCAAAGACCCCATTTTTTAAAATCCTAGTTTAGGGGGGCTGTAGGTTCTTCAGTCGCAGGTCCCAGAATAGTCTGTGCTGTCACCATGTAAATAGCCAATGACAGCATTAGCCTGATGGGTGTTGCCGTGGGGGTGAACGCTGGGCTCCATGGGTTTCATGTTTCACAGGGGACCTGGGAATGCTCCTGCAGGCACCTATCACTTTAGGATGAAAAGGAGTGAATCAGAGACAGTGGGGGAGGAGGCAGGAGGGGAGCAAAGGAAATAGAATGTGTGCAGAAATAGAGACCGGGATCCAGGCCCAGGAGAGGCCTTGGGGACTTGTTCCTGGTTCCACTGAGCATCTGACACGACAGCTGAGGCTGTCTTGGGGATGCAGAGGTGGGACCTTGCCCCAGAGAAGATCAAGCCTGAGGCTTAAGCCCTGTAAGTGACTCATCCTCAGAGCTCTTTCCTCTCTCCCTCTGCTGACTCTGTTGCTATCTCTTGCAGAGCCAGGAGTTCCTGCTGAGGACGTGAGGACCCATCTTTCTGCAAAGCTAGGCAGGGTGGCCAAGGAGAACTGGACTCTGGACCTGGAGCCCTGGGGTCCAACTCACATTCGCAACACAGATATCTAAGGAAGACTCCTGGGGTGCCTGCACTGGGGGGCTGGTGGTGCCAGGAGGAATGGAATGTGCTAGAACCTCCTGCTCTCTGCTATGGGGCAAGGGAAGCCCCAAAATAAGAGCCCTGGTCCTTTGAGCTTCCAGATCTGCTCCTATCCCTCATCCTCACCCTCTACCGCACCTTGCCTAGGTTGTCCCCTCCCTGGGCTTTTGTGTGTTTTGGGGAGAAGTCACCTAACTAGGTCCCTCTCCCTCCTATCCCACCCCTCTGACTGTGGGCTGAGGCCTCCTGGGGAAACTGTGGTGGGCAAGAGAAACTCCCTCGGACCTGTGTAGAGCCCTTTCCCTGTGCTAGACAGACGCAGTGCACACTCCCTCCCTTGCTTTCAGATGCTCTGGACAACAGAGGACATGGACAAGCTCGGTGTGAATCTCCCAGGACACTGTGCTCTGTCTCCTCCCACCAGTCCAGTTAGTTCCCTTCTGGACCAATAGAAGAGGAGGACAATGGAGTCTCAGGGTGGGAAGCCACTAGCCTGGTGGCCGGGGGTGGGGGTGGGAAGAGTGGTTAAGGGGCAGTAATGCTGGGCCCTGTGTTTCCGTGTGTCTGAACTTGAGACTGGGATTGTGTTTGGGGCTTCCAGTGTGCTTGGGGTGCTGACAGGTCACATGCAGGAGCCCTGGGACTGGAGACGGACAGCTGCTGTGATGCCCGAAGGAGTGCTTTGTCCCCTTCCCCCACCAGGGCCCACTGTGAGCTCAGGGAGCATGGCACGGAAGCCCAGGGAGATTTCCCTGGAGCAGATGGTGCAGGTGCTGGGGACAGGCTGCTTGTGAAGAGGCGTTTCCCAGGGAGAGGGGAGCAAGTGTGGGCTCCAACTGGGTGCCATCTCTGTGACCATGGCCCCTTTGGCTTGTTTGGCGGAAGACAGTACTTGCATGTACCTTATTCAAAGACGTTTTGTGCCACATTGGCTCCAGGAAGAGGAGGGAAAGGGCTTCCAGGCCCCTCCAAGTCTGGAGGGCATGTGGTGAGGGCACCAAGCTGAGCTGGAGGGAACTGCTTTTGTCCTGCCTTGTGGCTGGGCCTCCCCAGGCAGCTCTGGAACCTGGACATTTCCTTAGGCTGGAGCCAGTTTTCCCTCCCCCAGTCAGTGCTGGGAACCTTCTCTCCAGCTTCACACTTGCTGCTTCAACCACTGCTGGGGCCTCAGGGTTTGGTTGGGACCTAGGCCTGCATTTCTGTGAAGAGCCTATAGATCCTCCCTCCCAGCGAGGCCCAGGGCTCAGCATCTGCATTTGGACTCTTCTCCCAATCCCTGGGGAGTGGGGAGGTGAGGGTAGGGGCACTGCTCAGTGCTAACAGGCTCCAGGCCTTGGCTCTGAGATGATTGATTGTCCTGGGTTTTTGACCTGGTCTGGGGCTGGGGACAAGTCTTTGGCTGCCAAGGCCCCCAGGCCTGGTTTTGGGGCTGGCGTTTGGGGTGAGGGTTCAGGATGCTCCCATCTGTGCAATAATAAACCTGCATCTGCTCACGGGCTGTGGCTGGGCTACAGTGTCTGTGGGCCCGGGATGAGGGGCTGGCTGAAGGGGGCTGGGAGGAGGCTGGGAACACCGTCCTGCCAGTCTGTACTCTCCCTCCCACTGCAGTTCCCTTGATACCTATTGGGCACCCGGGGGGCTTTAGTTCTAGAGAGGGGGATTCAAAGCCCATAGACCTCCACAGTGGAGTTTGAGTTTCAAAATCAGACTTCCAGAAACTTCTCTGTGCAGCTTTCAGTAGAAGCCAGGGCCTGCCCTTTGAGGCCTGGTCTCTAATCTTGGCTCAGCTGCTTTCTTCATTTCTTTGAGTCTCCGTTTCCTCATCTGTAAAATGGGGATACCAACAGTGCCCACCTCCTGCAAGGAACCCTTTAAATGTTGGCTGTCATTTAAAGCCCACTGCAATTGAAAAATGGAGATGTGTATCATTACTATTATCATGGACAGTACTGTTAGCTCTGTTGCAAGTCCTCTTGAGTTTTGATGGAGGACCCTGGGATCCCCAAAGGGGTGGAGATGATTCAGGCACCAACAATATTGTTATAGAATATATCTGACAATATCAGAATGGGGCTCACACTCCATAGTGGCTCAGAGAAGGGACTTTCCCAAGGTCATGCACATAGCAAGTCAGTGGTAGGGAAGCAGTTCTCTTGGCTTGTTTGGAAACAAGCCCTGTTCACGAAGGTTCTCTCAAAGCCAGTGGCCCTCAGCAAGAGGATTGGAGGGAATCCCACCTACCAATAGGCTCCTGGCTCTGCATATGTCCCCTTGCTCACTTTCTGTGCCTTAGTTTCCTCTTCTGCCAAGGAGACTATGATTCCTTCCCCCTGGCCGTAGGCAATGCCGTTGAGAGACTCAAATGAGGTAGGTGATGGGTGGTAAAGATTTTCAAAACTCTGTAATGCTCCCCAGGTAGGAGTGGGAAGGAGAAGGGGATTGTTTTAGTCTACAAAGACATTGATAAAAACTCCAGAGGGGAAGGGGGAAGCCGGCCAGTCTAGTCACGAGGTCTACAGACTTGTGTGTGTGTGTGTGTGTGTGTGTGTGTGAGAGAGAGAGAGAGAGAGAAAAGAAGAAGGAGGAGGAGGAGGAGGAAGAAGAAAGAAGAGGGGGAAGAGAAGGAGAAGAAAGAGACATGGGGATTAGAAGCATTGAGGGAGGGAGACTGCATTAGACTCATCTTGGGTGGTTTGAGAAGACAGCTTCCTGAGCCCTCATGGGAGACAAGTAGGGTTGTTAGTGAGACAGTGGCCCCTGGTGGCATAGGCCCAGGGAACACTCCGCCTGAGGCCTCCTCTTCCAGGCTGGACTCCAGGCAGATCTAGGAAGTCTGACCCGTCCCCTGCCACATCCTGGATTTATTTATGCAGTTTTGTACCAGGCATGAACTTACAAGCACTGAAGGAAATTATATTCCTGCCAAACAAAGCATTGCTTAAAGAGAGCGGTAATGAATTTGAAAAGATACTTCCTGTTAGTTCAACTCTTGTTCCTGCAAGTAAAACTTCCCCATGAAGACGGCTCACGTGGGCACAGTTTGAAACCAATTATGGGAGTATTTTTGGAAAGGAAAACTGTACTGAAAGATGTCCCAGTGACAGCACTGAATGTGGTGACGCTCTTCATGATACAGGGAAGACATTTTCTCCAGTGAAAGACTGACAGCAAGCAAAATGACAAGGACTTTAGTCAAAAGAGACCATCACCAATTAAACTTCTGCATCTAAGGGACCTCCCTTGACAAAGTAGTTTGTATTCCTTAGAAGAGTGTTTGTGAAAAGCAGAACTGTAGTCAAGGTCTCAGGGATGAGTCAGCCTTTGTTGTCCATCACAGAACATACACAGAAAAAAGAATGGTGAACGTATTGGATACAGAAAAGGACTTAGGCAGCAAATTAAATCTTATTGTACATCAGAGAATGCCTTCAGGGGAAAAACATGAGTGTAATGAATGTGGCAAATTCTCTGGTAGGAAGTCTTGTTTCATTTTACATCAGAGAACTCATACAGGAGAAAGACAATATAAGTGTAACTTGTGTGGGTGTGTGGGAAATCCAACACTAACAAGTCATCCTTTATTACACATCAGAGAGCAGGCACAGGGGAAAAGTGTATGTAATACATAACATGATGTGTGAAATATGTAACGAATGTTGGAATCATTTGCTCAGAAAGACATCATAAGAGAACTCATGCAGACGAGAACCTCGATATAAATTGTGTCTGAGGTAATTTGGGCATAATCAACCCTCATTATACACGTGGGCTGTATTATACATGGGGGACACTCTATGAATGTAATAGATGTGTCAGATACTTTATTGTGAGATCAGGTCTTTTTTTTTTTTTTTCTTTTGAGACAGAGTCTCACTTTGTTTTTTTGTTTTTCTTTTTTTCTGGCTGGGGTCAGGTTTGAACCCTCCACCTCCGACCTATGGGGCCAGTGCCCTACTCCTTTGAGCCATAGGTGCCACCCAAGAGATCAGGTCTTGCTACACATGACAGAGTTTGTAAATGAGAGAAACACTAGAAATGTAAAGACTGGGGACCATCTATCATTGACAATTCAACCTTCCCTGTACATCAGAGAACAGGCATAGGGAAGAAGCTCTGTAACAATGTAATAAATGTGAGAAGAGAATGTTGTGATCTGGAAAGATAGACTTGGATCCTACTTAGATGTAATTACTTGGAGATTTATTTGCACCTGCGCAGGGGGCCACTGCTCTGAGAGACAGGTGGCCCCGAAGTGGGGGGGCAGGTGGTTTTTTAACAAGCAGGCCAGTACAGAAGCCAAACGTTGTGGTTAGCTCAGGGTGGGGTTACAGCTTGGGTAACAATGGTTACAGCTTGAGTAGGTTTCCCACTATTGTTTGTTCACCAGGGACTAGGGTGGTTTTGTGAACTTGGGGATTTCCTGTGCTTCTTTGTTCTGAAGCCTTTTCTCACCCTAGGTGGGAGGGCAGGGGAACCGGCTGGGAGCTTGCCTGTAACAAGAATGTGAGAAATCATTTGGTTGGAGGAGACCCTTCAACATACTAATGCATAAGAGAATACACCCACGGGGAATCCATTTGAATGTCAGTGGTGTCTAAAGTCACACAGCGGGAAGTCAGCCCTTCCTGTCCATCAGAACGCCGCCATCGCAGTGGTTCCCAGTGTGTGGTTTCTGGAACACAAGTGGCAGCAGCAGCATCTGGGAATGTATTAGGAATGCAAAGTCTTGGGCAGACCTAAGAAATCAGAAACAATAAACTCTCTAGGTGATTCTGAGAGTTATTATTATACAGGAAAAAGAAAGTCCTACAAATGTTATCATTTTCAAATGCTTTTGCTGAGAAGTGATAACAGTGTTCTCATTCAAATATCCTTATGTAGGGAAAACTTCATAAGTTTAATAAATGTGGAAAGCCATTCAGTTAGGAATCAGATTTCCTTATAGGACAGCTCATTTCAAGGAGAAATCCCCTAAGTTCAAGTATAATGTGGTAATTTGTTCTAGTAGTGATCCCATCTCAGTGCACCTCAGAGAACTCACATAGCTGAGGAGTCCTATGGGAAGAAGGCCAGCAAAGACAGGAAATCTGTTCCACAAATTCACAGGCTGGAAATTTAATAAAGGAGTGAAAACTTTGAATAACTTTAATAAACGAAAACTGGCCAGAATTGAGACATTACTTTTCCAAAAAATTCTATTTGCATGAAGTTTTCAATTTTACAATTATAGGAAAAGCAGTTTTCTAATAAAGGATATTTATTTTCACTATAGTACTCAACTTTAGAAAAAATTGACAAAACATTCATGTATAAATAATCATTCTATAAGAACTATGAAGGTAAAAAAAATTATATTCAGTTTGGCCAGGCTCTCTGGCTTGTGCCTATAATCCTAGCACTCTGGGAGCCAGAGGTGGGTGGATTGCTTGAGCTCATGAGTTCAAGGCCAGCCTGAGCAAAAGTGAGACCCCCATCTCTACTAAAATAGAAAAAATGAGCCAAGAGGATCGTTTGAGCCCAAGAGTTGGAGGTTGCTGTGAGCTATGATGCCATGGCACTCTACCTAGGGTGACAGCTTGAAACTGTGTCTCAAAAAAATAAATTATATTCAATGTACACACAAGCAACATCAGAGTTATGCTGGGATTATGTAAATATGCTACATAACTAATTTTATACATGATTTGTATATATGGGTTATGGGTTCCAAATACTTGTGAGTAGGTAAGTATGTGTTAGAATTCTTAAAACAAACAAACAAACAAAACTACAAGGATTTTCTCAACATGTCTTAACAGTATATCTTTATATCTTATTACAATATATATTTCAAATAAAATATTATTGGATATGTTTAAAGTACTACATTATCCTTTCTCCATTCTTTTTTGGCACCTAAATGTTTATGATCCATTTGTTGAATTTTGATTTTAAGAAACCACTATATTTTGTAAAATGAATAATTCTGGATCTATGAAAGTATTTGAAAGCATCTCACATATAATACACAATAGTAAGATACAAGTTGTTAACACAAAGTAAGTGTGAGAAAAATAAAAAGCACCTTAAAATAACAGTAAGTGGTTTAAAATCCTATGTTTTATGTTCTGCTAGTTCCCAGTAGGTGCTTATAAAATATACTATTACAAAGACCAAGGATTATGAAAGCCAGAAGCCGTGTGTATATTTATTGTCATTGATGAGGTGCTAGAGGCTGAGTACCCCTTATCTGAAATGCGTAGAACCAGAAGTGCTTTGGATTTTGCATTTTTTCCCGGATTTTGGAATATTGACATTATACTTGTTGAGCATTCCTAATCAGAAAATCTGAAATCCGAGATAATCCAACGATCATTTCCTTTGATCATGTCAGCGCTCAAAAAGTTTTGAGTGTCGGAGTATCTTGCATTAGGGACACTCCACCTGTGTTATATGGTATACGAGTAGTATAAATACCTGACTTCTACAGTTTAATTTATAACCACTTCTATAGCATGATCGATTGTCTAACCAGGAGTCAATTCTCTATGATTTCACTGTTGGCAGAGATTCTGTAACAGATCTCGATTAGACTAAATCAGTCTTGCTAATTACGTTGGCAGCCTTTGGTTGGGGATGGGTATGTTGATCCTATTCTAGGATGATGTCTGAGTGGAAGACTTGTGTCCCCAGTGCTACCAAAGCAAGCAGGAGGAAGAGTGTTCCTGCTTCTGCTGTCATTGCCGTAGAGGATGGGCCCCTCCGGTTAGTTCCTGGAGCTCCTCTATGGTAGCTTTTCTCCTTCTCCTTTTTCCCTTCTCCTCCTCCTCCTCCTTCCTCCTACTTCTTCCCTTCTTCTCCTCCTCCCTCCCTCCTCCTCCTTCCTTCCTTCTTCTTCTCCTTTTTTTTTTTTTTTTTGAGAGTCTCACTCTGCTGCCCTGGGTAGAGTGCTATAGTGCCATAGTTCACAGCAACCTCAAACTCTTGGGTTAAAGTGATCCTCTTGCCTCAGCCTCCCGAGTAGCTGGGACTACAGGAGCCCCTCACCATGCCGGGCTATTTTAAATAGAGACAAGCTCTCACTCTTGCTCAGGCTGGCTTTGAATTCCTGAGCTCAAGCCATCCACCTACTTCGGCCTTCCACAGTGCTAGGATTACAGGTGTGAGCCACAGAGCCTGAGTGCTCTTGAGCAGCACAGAATATAGGAAAACCACAGTTCTTTAATATAACTGAGCCATGGAATTAACCACATTTATTATTCAATTAAATAAATTGCCCTGGGTTTTTTTTTTCTTTGAGGCTTCTTGTAGGCATTCCAGTCTAATGGCAGTCTACTTTTATTAAAGGTAAGTACTTATAATTATGAGATTTATGTAGGCCAGACAATTTATACATATAGGTAGAGAGATTTTTCTTTTTTCAGAGAATACTTTTTTCTTTCAATCAGTCTATTAAGGGATCTCCATACAATTTGAAACATAAATTTTGATGTAGACAGTACAATCAGGGGAAATAAAATTGTTCCATATTTTTTAGGTGCTTCAAGTTTCTGATTCTTTTATATTAAGAATCAGGAGAATCTTGTAAGAATCCTATTATTTACAGGAAAGCCCCTATTTTTTTTATTATTTATTTATTATTAATTTTTGCAGTTTTTGGCCGGGGCTGGGTTTGAACCCACCACCTCTGGCATATGGGGCCGGCGCCCTACCCCTCTGAGCCACAGGCACAGCCCCATTTTTTTTTTTAATAGTAGAACTGTAAGTTGACCCTTATTTGTTTTTTCTTTAATTTCAGATTAATTTGGGGGTACACACGGTTAAGTTGCATAGTTTGCTTTTGCAGGGTTAAAGTCCGAGCCGTAGGTGTGTGAAATAGATGCTGTTTCAGAGCAAACTCACTCCAAGGGACACTGTGGGGGGAGGAGTCAGTAAATTAAGCCACTCCTACTTCCCTTTGGTTTGTTTCCCAGACCCATGCAGTTCTCCTGTTGGGGACTTAGTGCCAGATGGAGGTCTCTAAGGCACCTCTCGGATGACATGCTTGCTACACCATTAGCCGACTGCCCAGTGCTCTGTCAGACCAGCTGTTCTGGACGGTGTGCTAGCGATGCTACTGGTGAATCCCATGGTCATGGGCACACTCCTTTCCTTTTTTCTCTGTTAAATGGGTTCCAAAAAAAAAAATGGGTTCCATGGCTGGATGCTATGGGTATGAAGTCTCAAGCCTGTGTATCAGATAGTGACGCTGGCTAAGACTCTGTTGGCAACTCTGAAAAGACTTTCCGTCCCCACTATCTTTCAAGGCTACACTAATTTTGGCTTTCATCCACATGCCAAGGTAACCTACCTTTAAACAATTGCAGGAATTTTCTGCCCCCTTCTGCTACTTGTACAGTGTTCTTCATAAAGACACAGGTGTAAGCTGAGGGAGGGGCACTGTGCGATCATCTTAGGTGACATGTGGGGTCTAGGTGACGTTCATTCCTAGCTTGTCCTAGCTTGTGCCTTTTGTCCTGCTCAAGCTTGATCCTCCAAATACCATTTCCATCTCACGATAGATTTCTGCGGAGTCCACTTCATTACTTGACAGATCCAATAGAACCCAGGTCATGATGGGCAGTCAGGGACTCCTGGCCACCCAGTGGTGATGGTCAAGCATCTCCACCAGGGCCTGGGAGCCCACCAGGAGCTATTTTTCAAAAGGCATTTGACTCCCCACTAAAGAGGGGGTGGCCTTGCTCCACCCCCAGGGACCCGTGCTCTGAATCTCCCTCTTGCACTTGTCATAAACTCCGCCACCAATAAAACTCCCACCATCAGGCTGGTCCCTGCTCTTTCCCTCTGCTGGAGTCACTCAATGCTGGTGGCCTGGTGTGTCCCTTTGTGTATAGGCTGGGGCTTATACCAGGTGCGAAATGGGTTGCCTCCCAACCACGTGTTGAATTCCACGTTGTACTTTTTTCTTCATGGTTGGGGATGAGAGGCAGATGTTTTTCTTAGACTTTTGAAGAGATGTCCCAGCACTGACCCCTGGGCCCCCTGAGACATTTACTGAAGCCGGAGTCCCTGCCCCTTTGCAGGATTTGTCTCCCACCTTTTAGAGTGGAGGTTCCTCCAAGAGGCAACTCTGCTCTTGCCTGGTCAGCCTGACATGTTCTATACCATGTCCAGATGGTATAGAGAACATGGTCTCTTTGGACTCGATCATGATGTTGCTGCGACCCTGAGGCAACACTGAGCATATATTGTTTGAGTATCTCATATGAATGGAAGGGTTTTTGATAGAAAAGAAATCACATCCGTGTTGGAATATCATATACTTAAGTCTGGTTTAACCACCTGGGCAAAGGCCCGGTGTCCACTGGGGCAGCTGGGGCCAGGTGTGACTGGGCTGCTCCTGGTTGAGCTTGTAGAAGTCTACAGAGTTACCTTTTTTAAAAAAATTTGTTCTCTTTCTTTTCAGTAGCACATTCTTGTGCTTTGCTGGTGTCCAGGGTTTGAAAACACGGTTGCCACTTTCTTCACTCTTTATTTTTCATTCATCTCAGACTCTGGATCTGGGAAAATGACCTTTCTCCTCCAAGTACATCTTCAAGTTCAGTTTACTTCTCTCTTGTGTCTTCTTTTAGCTTAATTAAAAAATAAATTGTCCTTTGGTGAGAGTATCTTTTCCAGCCTTTTCCTTAGATAGGCTAATACACCCCGAGGTCTCGCCTGGCTGAAGATGACTTTCTTCTTTCCCACGTCATCAGCCGTTCCCTGGCTCTGCAGAGCATTCGTGGGTGACAGCATCACAGAGGAGAAGTCTGGTGATAGTCTGGTTTACTCATTTTGTTTCGTGAGTGAATGCTTCCTTTTTTTTTCCCTTTGAAATCTGGTAAGATTTCCTCCTAAAATTCAGTGCTGAATATTTAAACAGAGTCTGTCCAAGGCAGGTTCTTAATTAATTAAACCACTCCTGTAAACAACGTGCTCTTTCTGCGTGACAACTCAAGTCGTCCACTCACGGGCTGTGTCTTCTCAAATATGATTAATTACCCGTCCCTCTCTTGGTTCTCTGGTCTCCTTGACCTTCGGTTCTACTCACTGGGCATTTTGGATCTGCCTCCCAAGTGTCGTGTGTTTCTTTCTCCTGGTCACCTGTCTTTTTATCTCTACCGTGAGATGTCTTGTCCAAAACAATCATTTATTTCAGTTCAAGTATTGGGTATTTCTTTTAATTTTGGAAATGTTTTTACCTTCCAGAAAGTCTTTTTATTGGGCCCACGTTGAATTTCTTGGAAGTTCTTATTGATTTATTTTTTGAGACAGAAATCTTACTATGTTGCCCTTGGTAGAGCACTGTGGCATCACAGCTCACAGCAACCTCAAACTC
>CAUYQV010086686.1:0-21154 GCA_963574575.1 Galagoides demidoff | reverse complement strand
CAGGCGCCCGCCACAATGCCCGGCCATTTTTTGGTTGCAGCCATCATTGTTGTTTGGCGGGCCCGGGCTGGGGATTCGAACCCGCCACCTTAGGTGTACATGGCTGGCGCCTTAGCCGATTGAGCCACAGGCGCCGAGCCATGATCTGCTGTTGAGTCACACACACCCTGTCCCCAGAACATTCCTATCTACCTTTCTCAAAATTTACCTGACCAAGATTCTGCTTGCTCTAGACATTTCTGCTTTTTTTTTCTGCTAATTTTATTTATTTATTAAATCATAGCTGTGTACATTAATGCAGTCTTGGGGTAAAATGTGCTGGTTTTATATACAATTTGAAATATTTTCATCAAACTGGTTAACATGGCCTTCATGACATTTTCTTAGTTATTAAGACATTTATATTCTACATTTAGTAAGTTTCACATCTACCCTTATAAGATGCACCATAGGTGTGGTTCCACTAGTTATCCTCCCTCCACCCATCCTCCCCCTCCCCTCCCCTCCCTTTCCCTGTATTCTTGGGCTATAATTGGGTTATAGCTTTCATATGAAAGCTATAAATTAGTTTCATAGTAGGACTGAGTACATTGGATACTTTTTCTTCCCTTCTTGAGATACTTTGCTAAAAAGAATGTTCCAGCTCCATCCATGGAAACATGAAGGAGGTAAAGTCTCCATCTTTCTTGAAGGCTGCATAATATTCCATGGTGTACATATACCACAATTTATTGATCCATTCGTGGGTCAGTGGGCACTTGGGTTTCTTCCATGACTTAGCAATTATGAATTGGGCTACAATAAACATTCTAGTACAAATATCTTTGTTATAATGTGATTTTTGGTCTTCTGGATGTATACCTAGTAGAAGAATTGTAGGATCAAATGACAGGTCTATTTTTAGTTCTCTAAGTGTTCTCCAAACATCTTTCCAAAAGGAATGTATTAGTTTGCATTCCCACCAGCAGTGTAGAAGCGTTCCCTTTTCTCCACATCCATGCCAGCGTCTCTAGTTTGGGGATTTTGTGATATGGGCTAATCTTACTGGAGTTAGATGACATCTCAAAGTAGTTTTGATTTGAATTTCTCTGATGATTAAAATCAACACTCATAAATCGGTAGCCTTTATATATACCAACAATAGTTAAGTTGAAAAACAGTCAAGGATGATGGCTGCAACCAAAAAATGGCCGGGTGTTGTGGCGGGCGCCTGTGGTCCCAGCTACTTGGGAGACGGAGGCAGGAGACTCACTTGAGCCCAGGAGTTGGAGGTTGCTGTGAGCTGGGATGCCATGGCACTCTACCCAGGGGGACAGCTTGAGGCTCCGTCTCAAAAAAAAAAAAAAAAAGAAAAGAAAAACAGTCAAGGACTCTATTCCATTCACAGTAGTACCAAAGAAGATGAAATATTTGGGAGTTTACCTAACAAAGGATGTGAAAGATCTCTATAAAGAGAACTATGAAATTCTAAGAAAAGAAATAGCTGAAGATGTTATCAAATAGAAAAACATACCATGCTCATGACTGAGAAGAATCAACATTGTTAAAAATGTTCATATTACGTTCTCTGCTTTTAAGAGAAGGTAACCTAAGATCACAGATTTAAAGTTGTACCCACCCAGTAAAATCTGTATTTTTTTCTCATTGTTGGGGATTCATTAGGGTACAGAGAACCAGGTTACACTGCTTGCATTTGTTAGGTAAGGTCTCTCTTATAATTGTGCCCCCAAGAGGTGTGTCACACACCATGACCCTCATCCCCCTCTCTCTTTCCCTCTCTCCTCTTCCCCACTCTCCCATCACCTACTAGGTACTAGCACCAATTGTCCTCATATCAGAATGGAGCACATTGGATCCTTCCTGCTCCACTCTTGTTAAGCTTTACTAAGAAAAATATGTTTCAGCTCCATCCAGGTTAATACCAAAGATGTAAAGTTACCATCTTTTTTTGTGGCTGAATAGTATTCCATGGTATGCATATATCACAGTTTAATAATTTTAATAAGGTATTTCTTGAGGTGGTGGCTGAATCTCTAGGTTTCTCTGGTTTAGGAACCAGCAGCACTACTAAGAGCCCCATAGAATGCAGGATTGGACAAGGGCACTCCAAGCTGCATATTCACCTGACCACTGAGAGCCCCATAGGATGCAGGCTTGGACCAGGGCACTCCAAGCTCCATGTACACCTGACTACTGAGAGCCCCATAGGATGCAGGCTTGGACAAGGGCACTCCAAGCTGCATATACACCTGACCACTGAGAACCCCACAGGATGCAGGCTTGGACAAGGGTACTCTGTCCATAATTTTATGTCTAATACAGAGAAAGTATTTTCTTAAATCCTTTTCCTTCTGTTTCTCTCTCCATGTCCACATGAGCACAGGCAAACATTCATACACACACTACGTAGCATATGGGGGTTTGGTATATAATCTCTAGATTATTTTATCATAATTTTTGTGATAAAATTATTATTTTTTCTTCTGGGTAGATATCCAGTAATGGGATTGTGGGGTCAAACAGAAGGTCAACATTTAGGTCTTTGAGGATTCTCCAGACTTCTTTCCATAAAGGCTGTATTAGTTTGCAATCCCACCAGCAGTATAAAGGGTACCCTTCTCTCCCATCCATGCCACCATTTGCAGCTTTGAGATTTTGTGATGTGGGCTGTTCTCACTGGGGTTAGATGATATCAGGGTGGTTTTGATTTGCAGTTGTCTGTTGACTAGGGACAATAAGCATTCTTTCATGTGTTTATCAACCATTTGTCTATCTTCTTCAGAGAAAGTATTTTCTTAAATCCTTTTCTACACCTATCTATGCATATATACACACATCTATGAAAAAAATTATTTTGAGACAGTCTCAATTTGTTGCCCTCGGTAGAGTGCCATGGTATCATAGGTCACAGCAACCTCAAATTCCTGGGTTCAAGAGATCCTCTTACCTCAGCCTCCCCGGTAGCTGGGACTATAGGCGCCCACCATAACACGTGGCTATTTTTTAGAGACAGGGTCTTGCTCTTGCTCAGGTTGGTCTCAAACTTGTGGGCTCAGGAGATCCACCCACCTCAGCAACCTCCCAGAGTGCTAGGATTATGGGCATGAGCCACCATGCCTGGCCTAAGTCCATGAAATTTTACACAGTTGGGATCATGTGCTGTTCAGTTTGTTGACACATTTTAAAAGAGTTTTCCTTTTGGTTCTATTTTGTTTTGTCAGGAGAGTGAGATTTGGCTTCCACACCAATCTCTCCCACCTGCAGCCACCAGGGCACCAGTGTCAACAGTCTGTGTACATCCTTCCGTTTCTCTCTCCATGTCCACATGAGCACAGGAAAACATTCATACACACACTACATAGCAGACGGGGGTTTGGTATATAATCTCTAATGTCTTTGCATGAAAATGTTCCTCTCATCTCCCACTTTCTTCCTCACCTGGTGAGTAAGGAAATTGAAATAACTTGGTGTTAAGCTAAGTGAAAAATCAACAGTTTCAAGGGAATGGTGATGTGGTATGGGGCAGGGCTAGCATGTAAAACGCCTCTTCCTCCCATGAAATTCCACTTTACACATTTCATCTCAGGTCGCCCCAGTTATCTGCTCTGAATCAAGAAAGGTAACACCCAAGCCCAGTCAACCCAGCACACTTAGCTGGACACCTTCTGTGTAATTGACAAAGCCATCAGGGCAACAGGGCTGCCAACAGGGACCTGCCGTAGGGAGGTCTGAGCTTGCAGCCTGCTTCTGTGTGTTTAATGAGTATAACCTGGCAAGTACCCACATCTGTTGATCTGCAAAATGGGAATTATATAATAAATTCCACAGGGTCGTGGCGAGGGTTAAATGAGATGACACGTGGGAAAGCAGTTTCAGTGACGAAGGGCACTGGACAGTGTGGGAGATAAAAAGGAAGTGCGATGCAGTCCTTACTTAAGGGACTAAACGTTACCCCAAAGGGGGAGATTAACACAGATGGAATCATTCCAGCCTGGAGGAGCTGGTTGTGGCAGGACAGGGCTGTACCCCGTCATGTCCAAGGGCAGTAATTGCTGTGGAGAAGAGATGAGCCCACACAGACTGCACCAGCCTTGTCCCATTAGTGGAAGGACACCTTCCACCTCCTGGCCCTAGAACAGGCTAAGGGAAGGCCCTTGGTCTGGGTCACGCCACCAAATAGCTATGGCTGGGCCAACAGGAACAGTGCAGACGCCAAATGCTACCTGTCAGAGGCGTGATAGCTCGAGGAGAGCCCTGAGACTCAAGAGGGCTCCTTTAAGCACCCAAGGGACTGCCGTGACATGGTCCTGAGCACAAAGGCAAGGAGTAGTACTGGAGAGGACACAGCTGAAGGTGGCTTTCTAACCAGAGAAATGACTATAAACATGTTAATGCACGTGCCCTCAGACCACTTTCACCGAGAGGAATTGTGAGGTAACGGTCAGCTCAGTCAAGTCCCAAGCCCGCATGCAGAGCAATAGTTAAAGTTTATTTGGCACCTGGGTGAAGGCGGGCTGACACTCAAGAGGCCTCAGCCTGGAAGAGCAGGAGTGCTTATCTTTTAAAGGGTTTTGGTAGAGTAGGAGGGGGGAGTGGTACTTCGGTGTACTAATGACTATCCGTTCCTGCAGGCTTCCGGCTGAGACTGTTCTGCTCTGTTTATGGGTTAGCCCCCACCCCCCACCCAGAGCCATTGAGTTCCCTAGCTCCTCAGTTCTTTCTGGCTGAGTCCCAGAAAGGGGTGGTTTTAGCAGAGGCCACTGAACGGCCAGGAGAGAGTGCCTCATGCTCAAAACAGAGTGGCCTCTGCTTGCTCTGTTTTTGGAATTCTTTCAACTTACCTATCAGGAATGTTTTAAAAACTTTGAGAGATCTAACTCTCATGCCATAACATACATTCATTTAAAGTATACCATTCAGCAATTTACAGCGATTATTCGTAGAGGTGTGCAATAATGATCACAACCTAATTTTAGAACATTTAATCACCTCCCCTACCCAAAATATCTGTATCCAAGATTGCTGCTAAAAATTTATCAGATGGTCACTTTCACACATTTTTTCTTTGCTAAATATATATGCAAAGGTGTTCATCATTGCGAGATATTTCTACAAAAGGGAAGGGGGAAGTGCACAAAGTGTTCCTTATTGGGAAACTTCTTAAATAAATTATAGCACATGTATGATGGAATATTGTGCTGATATTACAACACATGGGGTGGATCTCCATATGCCGGTATAGAAAAAAATAAAGATAGATTATTAAGTAAATGAAGCAAGAGCAGAAGGGTGTTTTCACTAGCACACCTTTTGTTAAAATTATGTCACAAGATTACATCATATAAATAATTACAAGAACTGATGACTGGTTATGTTTAGGAAGAACAGGGCTGAGGATGAACAAGGGAGCTTTCACTCTATACGTTGTGCTTTTCTGAAATGCTTTATTAACCAGGTACCATGGCCATTTTCCCTTCTATAAAATTGTTGAGGCCAGATACATGTTGGTATTTTAAATTTTTCTGATTTTAAAAGATCATATGATCTACATGCCATTTATTACATAAAATCCTCAGTGGCATCTCAGGGGCAACATACCATATTCAAACATGGTGATATTTTTGCAGTAAGAATTTTTAATAAATCTTGCCTCCTCAGATTTATTCAGGTCAAGTTTCTCCTCCAAAGAGGTTTTTAGAGTTTTGGGAATTCAGAAGTGCACGTAAGGAATTGTGCACTTGTAATATCGTCATTGTTTCTTACAATTACCCAGTATCTATAAGCAATGAGATTATGGACAAATGAGATTTTATTTTTTATACTTTGCTGTAATTTATTCTGTAATTTTCTGCAAGCTTGTCACTCCTCAGAAGCAATAGAATACTATGCTAAGAGGAACAAGGAGAAAGGACTCACTAGGACAGCGTACTGGGGCCCTGATGACAAGGAAAGGCAAAGTTAAGTCTGTAACCAGCAAAGAACAATGAGCTGTGAATTCTACTGGTTGTTAACAATCTGAGACAAGGGGTTATTGCTTTGCAGAGTAGGAGAAGCAGATGGAGGAGCTCTCCTATTGAATTTGACCTTGCACTAGGAAAGACCCATAAAGGAGGGCAGAGCCCAGCAGGCCCTATTCAGAGTGTAACTAGGTGATGCTGCTGGGAGGTGAGAGGACCCTGCCACCGAGCATGGCTAAGCTTTTCTGTACTTCACAGCTTTCATGGAATACCACCTTTCTTTTCTTGGGTGAGACACACCTTTGGATGGAAGCATCAATCCTGTACCAGTGAAAGTGTGGCTTTATTTCAGTGGCTTTAGGGATTTCACTTGTGACTGCCTCACTGAAAAGATTCATATACAGATGTCAGAAAGACAGGTCTGTAATTTTCTTTGCAGGCTGCTGCCCTGGTTCATGTCTGTGCGGATAGGTCTATCTTGATGGCTCATGGCGGATGAACTGGGACAGGTTATTAACACCAAAATGATAAAGTGAAAGAGATTTCAAGTTTGCCATCAGCCCAAATTAGGCTTTATAAAATATTCTCAGATTCTACACACCCTTGGGCTTTGTGATTCAGTGACCAGAATTGCCCCGCCTGTCCCTCAGAGCTCATTCTGGATTACCCAGAAATAAGTCAACTGTAACTTGGAAATAGGGCTTCGCCTCCTTCTCTCGCAGGAAGGACATCACCAAAACTCAGCTTTGCAGGGGACCAGCAGCTCCTGACCCTTATCTGGGTCAGCTGTAACTTCTCACAGACTCCAAAGCTCAGGGGCTGGGCAGCCAGCATTCCTCGTGTCCAGCAGGCCTCTCTGTGGGAAATGAAATGGCAGGAAACTCTGTGCCTTCCCTCGGCAGCAGTGCCCTTCCCCAGGAAAGCCTGCTTTAAACCACCGCTATGTGATGGTGGTATGGGATCTTTCCTACCCCTGGCACTTGGCAGGTTGGGACTAGACAGAAGCACCTTCCACTTTAAAGAGTTTTAAATTTTTTTTTACAAGTTTTGGTTTGTGTATATCTGCACAAACCATAGATTATCAAATTTCCTTATCATTTTTTAGAAGAGAATAAAAGACTCTCCAATAGGTTTCCATTGTTCACGCTGGACTGGCACATGCTGTCTGCTTATTTCTCTGTGCGGGTGGGCAGCCGTGAATTAAAGATGCTGCCACCAACAGCGATGTCTTGCATCCCCCCTGGCATGGTGAACCCACAGCAGCGCCCATCACAGTTGCCACTGCAGCCTGCACTGCGCACATCAGCGGCAAAGCTGTGCAGGGATGATTTACTGACTTCCAGCTTCTTACACTTTACAGAGCCCTTTTCTTTTCTTTTCTTTTCTTTTTTTTTTGAAGTTATCCATTTTTATTTTTGAAAGTATTTTATTGCTTATCATATAATGCTTATTTGCCATAAAAGATGTATATACATTTAAATTTAAAAATTTTCCAGAGGAGCCCTGTCTGCTAGTCTAAAAAATTTTCCCTGATGCTCTTTACATGGACACCAGAGAGAAGAGGATGACAAACTATCTCCCAGCATGCCGCGGTTCCACACACACCAGTGGGCACTTGGGTAGTATTTACAGCACTATTTTTCCTTGATACATTTAAAAAACACCACTCCAAGACCCTAACTTCACAAAGGCAGGAAACATTACCTCTTTTCCTGAAGCGTAATAGGTAATTATTAAATTGATTTTATTAATCAATAAAAGGTAATAGGTAATCATCCTCAGCCTGGCTGTGGGAGGGGACTCAGGGAGAAATCTCACAAGTCACTGCTGTATCTTCAGCTCTGTACTAAACAGCAAGGAGGTTATCTGTCTGAAGGCTTCACATGTAAATGGGTACTGCTCCTAGCCCTTTGCCATTTCACTTTTTACACCAGAACAGATCAAAGTTACAACAATTCCCTCCAGAAAAGACTTCCTTACTTGAGAGCAAAGATCTCCCCAGACTGCCCTCTCGGCAAGACAGAGAGCAGAGGCTTTGAGCCAAATGTTCTGGTACCCGGAAGAGGGCAAGTACAAGGTCTCACCTGGGAAGGGAACAGGGGAGATCTCCCTGGTTGGTGAGCTGAACTTGAATACCAATGACAAGAGTCGCTTAATGTTGGTCACTCTGTCACCATTCAGGTTCCAAACACTTCTTTCACAAAGCTTAGTGAGTTTAAAGTAGCTGAGATAATATTGTCACCACTTAGCAGTGGGGATACGTTCTGAGAAATGCATCATTAGGCCACAAACCTGGATGGTGTGGCCTGCCACACACTTAGGCGATGGCACAGCCCGTCACTCCTGGGCTACCAGCCGGTACAGCAGGCCATATACTCAACTGTAGACAACTGTAACACAGCGTTACGTAGAAGGTGGATGATAAATGTTGTATAAAAGATAAAAAAATGGTACACCTGTTTAGGGCCCGTCCTATGAACAGCCCCTACAGGACTGAAAGTTGCTGTGGGTGAGTCAGCGTGTGAGTGGCGAGTATGTGCCTAGGATAGCTCTGCACACTATGCTACTGTAGACTTTATAACATTGCACACCTAGGTCACACTAAATTTAAAAACAATAATTGTGCCATGACATTATGATGACTACAGCATCACGAGGCAATAGGAATTTTTTTAGCTCCATTATAACTATATGGGACCACTGTCACATATGTGGTGTGTTACTGATTTAAATGTTGCCATGTGGCACATGACTGTATCTAAAACAATTCTTCAAATTGTTAAGTGACCATATCATAGGACCCAAGACACTTGGGAGAGCAAAGGAAGTCACTGATGTTAACGCAGAGATGAGCATGAATGGGGATTGTCCCGGGCAAAGCAGGGTGGGCGGTCACTTGGTGCTGGCATATCTGGGTCACAGATGAGATTCTCCAAGGCGTGGAGAGTACAATTTACTCACATGCTGAGAAGCAGCAGAGCTAGTCAATCCAGGCACATACCTGGATTCTCTACATACCACTCTGCCTTTCTCTGAGCCTGCCCGGGATCAGCTCCTGGGCTCGCTGCCCTGGGTGCTGGTTTTCCTAACCTTGCTAAGTAGGTATCAAATCTGAAACGGAACCTGAATGCGTGAAGTAAAGCAGAGGCACTGTGGTTGAACATGGGGCTTTCGTTCTGTCTGGTGTCCCTCTAACCCCCTCCCTCACCTCCTGGGTGGCCCACAAAGCCGGCCCCCCCACGAGCTCCACCCGGGTACCAGGGCTTGTCCTGTGCCCAGATATGGAGAAAAGCCGCATGGAGAGGCAGGCAGGGGAGGACAGTGTCGGGAAGGTCTCGCCATTTGATTCTCGGCCATCTTCTGTCCTTGTCCACCTGCAGAATGCCTACCAGACCCTCGTGAAATGCCTTCAACCCATCATCAGCCAGAGTCCTGGCACCTGGGAGGGCTGAGAACCAGGGGTGGCTGAAGCCTGCAGGGCTCCTGCGGGGCGCAGGGTGGAGGCCCATGTTTCCTGGAGCCCAGTCCCAGGGCTTCCTCTTCCCCTGTGCAGCCTCCCAGCACCACCCAGTCGTCAGTGAGCAGACAGATCACTGTGTGTCTGTTAAAATGCAGACTCTGACTCAGCAGTCTTGGGTAGGGCCTCAACATCTGCATGTCTATCACGCTCCCCGGGACACTGCTGGATCAGGCTTCAGTAGTGAGAGCACAGGGTCCCCCATGGGCTCAGTGATTCACCTTGCAACCAGATCTTGCTGAACAAATCTCTGATTCTGTCTCCACACCTGGAGAAGAGGTGTTAGGTGCTGTCCTCCTTTATAAATAACTCAGTATGTGTCTGCTTGTTAGCTGAGGAAGGTAGAGCACATACCATCTAGTTCACACTTAGAAATTTGCAAGGAAATAAAGGCAATGCCTTTAAAGGGAGTTCTCGCAGAAGCTTCTATATTGGATAGTTTTGAAAATCATCTTCGGTTAAGGTGAGAGGTGCCTGCTATTTTCCACACACACATTTCAAACATTCATGAGGAGGACAGGGTGGGTGTTCTCTGGGCAGTAGTTCTTGGTCTTCCTATCAGAACATGATCCAGATTAAACATTGAGGGAGCAGAGGTTCCGCAAAGCCCTTAATTAGTGCTGCTGGAAAGTGGCTTTGAAGTTGTGTGGGAAACCCTCAGGGAGCGATGATGAATGGGCCTGAATGGGCCATGCTGGCAGCAACAGGAGCCATCTACCAACCTGGCTCTTTTTTCATTTGGTTCCTTTGAAACTTAAAATATATATATGTATTCCAACCACTAGCTGCAGCTCCACCTTTGGCCTGGTTCCCCAATTGTGGGGACAGAAGGATGGTGATGTCCTTGGTCAGATTTTGCTTGGGGATCCTGCGTTTAAACTTCTACCGCAGGTGTTTGCCCTCATCACTTTTTCACCTGTTCTTTAAGTAGTTTCACTAGGACGGTGACCTTGTCTCCACAGAGAAGTCAGACGAGCAGTCACACTTCCGCGCTGATGGCAGAACCCACTTGGTCATTATGCTTTTTTTTCCACTCAGAAAAATTGATGTGCCCAACGTTAAGAAAAAGTATGAAAACCAGAAAATGGTGATTTTTCTTTCTTCGTTGCTGTTTTTGGCCGGAGCTGGGTTTGAACCTGCTAGCTCCGGTATATGGGACCAGCGCCCTACTCCTTGAGCCACAGGCACTGCCCCCCAAAATGGTAATTTTTCCACGCTTTGCTTCTTTTGTCCAGTTGCGTATTTGTCCTTTAAAAGTGTCCCCCTTTTACTGGTTAATGACATTAGTCTCTCTGCCACTGGCTATTTTAGGTAAGGGCTATCTGTTGTCTTAAAATTATTCCCTTTTAGAATAGGAAAAAAATGTGCTCAGTTGCTAATATGTTTTAATATTAAGCCTGCTATTCCTTGTTTTGTTTCATTTTGATAGAACAAGGAAAAGTTTTCATCAGAGAGAGAAGTGCTGTGTCGTCCTGGAGGGAAGGTAGGCAATTTTGAGATGAGTCCTGTCAGCCGTGGGTTTCCAAATCTTGATGATCTCATGCATCGTGGGGACGGTTTGAGAAAGAGAAGGGAAGCAGAGTGTAACAGGGACTTTGGTCTGTTTGCTTGGGTTTTCCAGCTCTCAGAACAATATCTGGCGCAGGGTAGCTCTGCTTTTTCTGTCTGCTCCTCTTGCCTCTTTGCAGAATCTCTTCTTCCTTCCAAGACAGACCCTTTAACTGGCTTCCGGTCCTGTCTCTCCTGCCGCCTCTGAGACATGGCTCCATCAATGATCCCCTTCTCTGCATCCTGACCCTGGTTCATTAACTTCTTCTTATAAATATGCTCAACTTGTTCTGACCTATTAAATAACAACAAGGTTGAATGAAATCAAGCAACAGCAACTCACAAAAACCTCCCCTCACTCGTGCTACCGGTCCCCTTGCCTGGAGCTGTGGTTTCAGCCTTCTCCTTCCTTCTCCCACCAGACCGTCTAAGGTGAGCCTCCATTGCTGCCTCCACCTCCTCAGCCCATCGCTTCCTTTGCTCCGAAACGGCTGCCTCCCGACACTCTGCAATTCAACCTACTTTAAACTTCGTAATAGTAGAGCTAAATCACAGGGCTTCCAGATCACAAAAGGGCTTCAGTTTTGATGGGCTGGGGCAGGAACAGCCTGAAGGATTCCCTTGAGAAGCATTTTGGCAACAAATCTGAGCTCAGCTGGAAAGAGTGATGAGATAGATTCATGATGTTTCCCGTGGGACAAGCCAAGTGTCAAGGGATGGGAGGTAGCTGAGGGTCAGGTTCTTTACTGTATTATCTTACTTAATCTTCCTCAAAACTTGCAAAAGTCTGGCTCGGCACCTGTAGCTCAAGCGGCCAAGGTGCCAGCCACATACACTGGAGCTGGCAGGTTCAAATCCAGCCTGGGCCTGCCAAACAACAATGACAACTGCAACCAAAAAATAGCCCGGCGTTGTGGCGGGCACCTGTAATCCCAGCTACTTGCGAGGCTCAGGCAAGAGAATCACTTAAGCCCAAGTGTTGGAGGTTGCTGTGAGCTGTGATGATATGGTACTCTACCCAGGGTGACAGCTCGAGACTCTGTCTGAAAAACAAAGGGTGGCTCCTGTGGCTCAAAGGAGTAGAGCGCTGGCTCCATATACTGGAGGTGGTGGGTTCAAACTGGCCCTGGGCAAAAACTGCAAAATAAAACTTGCAAAAGGAAGATTCTCATCCCCCTCTTATAAATTAGGAAATTGAGATTCAAACAGGATCAGTAGTTTGCTCAAGGTGACACAGCTGACAAGAACCAAGACCTGAATTCAAGCCTTATCTGATGCAAGAGGGCTGGCTGTTTTTATTCACCACTCTGTGTTCAAAACAGAGGTAGTACAGTCAAGAAAAGCGGCAAAACTCAACAAGCAGGGTCATTGCTTCTAGTTAAACCTGCACTGTTGCAATTGTCATTCAGTCTCAATGTCCTTCCCCCCATCATACTGTGTAAGGTAATAATTTGTATCAAACTATGGAAATAATAATAGCTAACACGTATTAAATCCTTTTAACATACCAGACATCATTCTAACTGCTCTTAATTACACCTCAACAACCAATGATGAGGCATTATCATTTTTCAGTTTCAGAAGAAAGAAAACTGAGTCTCAGAGCAATTAAGTAACTTGCCTGAAGTCACACAGCTAATGAAAAGTAGAACCAGGCCTCTGAGAGCGAATCAGGCTTTTCTGAGGATCCCACCACTTCCATCATTGCACTAAGCTGCCTCTTTCCAGTAACTAAGACATAGTCTCTATTTTAAACTATCACGAACTCTCTTCATACCTAGCACAGTTTCAAACTAGTTTAATTCTCTAAACCTTACCCAGATGTCAAATCAAATAACCAAAATGCTTTATGAATTATACTACTACAATTCTTTTTTTTTTCTTTTTTCTTTTTTTTTTTTTTGGAGACAGAGCCTCAAGCTGTCCCCCTAGGTAGAGTGCTGTGGCATCACAGCTCACAGCAACCTCCAACTCCCGGGCTCAAGTGAGTCTCCTGCCTTAGCCTACCAAGTAGCTGGGACCATAGGAGCCTGCCACAACGCCGGTGGCTCAAGTGGCTAAGGTGCCAGCCACATACACCTAAGGTGACGGGTTCAAATCCAGCCCGGGCCCACCAAACAACAATGACAGCTGCAACCAAAAAATAGCTGAGTGTTGTGGCAGGCTCCTGTGGTCCCAGCTACTTGGGAGGCTAAGGCAGGAGACTCACTTGAGCCCGGGAGTTGGAGGTTGCTGTGAGCTGTGATGCCACGGCACTCTATCCAGGGGGACAGTTTGAGGCTCTGTCTCCAAAAATAAATAAAGAAAGAAAGAAAGATAGGTATCTCCATGAAACTATAATTCTGCTCCTAATTTTCACTGAGGGTGATATAAGAAATAAGAATTAGTTATATGAAAGAAGAGTCCCTGTACTGTTTTGTGAAATGTTGTTAAAGACACATATCATTTATTTTACAATGCCTATTAAAATTTCTGCATTATAAATTACCTTTAGAGATCAAAGCTAAACAAAATTTTTCTAGTGATCGGTTATGCTTTTCTATTTAATTATATAAAGCCCTAAATAACTTTATTTCTTTGCCTTGGCAATCAGGAAATTCAGAGTTACATTTTATGCTTAATTTAGTTTTTATTGTATATAAATTTTTACCTACTATTCTTCTCATCTCATTTCTTAGCTCTCTTTTTATTTTAATGATTTTATTATTGTATTTGTGTCTAAGATGACTGCTTTCTGCAAATAGACTCTTTAAGCCTCGTTTAGGAAATAAATAAGTGAAATTAAATTAAATACTTATGTCTAATATGAATCTCCCATAAGTTAAGCTTCTCAGAAGATGAAAGAGAGCCCCTTTGTAACAGCCCTCATCATACTTAAAGATCTTTCTTTAGTCAGTTCTTAGTCTCTCAAGGAATTTTTAACCACAAAAATTTTAACCGATTTTTAGATTTTGAAACAACTACAAATTTACAAAAAATGTTGCGAGTATTCTTACAAGACTATACAAAGAATTTTATTTCTCCTGAATGATTTGAGAGTAAATTTGCTGACTTGATGCCCCCTCACCCCTGAATAGCTAAGACTTTAGTTCTATATGGTACACAATATTCTCATCAGAATCCAGAAATTAACATTGGTACATTACTACTGTCTAATCATCAGACCCTGCTCAAGAGTTGCCAGTTGTCCCCATCATGTCTTTTATAGCAAAATGATCCATTGAAAAATTTCACTTTGCATTTAGTTGTCCTGTCTCTGAGGTGTCCTTCAGCTAGGATCAGGTTTTCCATTTCTCCTTGACATCCATGACCTTGACACTTCTGAAGATTATGTCCAGTTATTTTGTAAAATATCTCCCGATTTGAGTTTGTCTGTTTCCTCATGATGAGATCAAGGTTACACATCTTTGTCTGAATCTTACAGAAGTGCCTGTGTATCCCCTTCATTGCATCCTGCAAGGTGACACATGATCTCAGTGTGTCTTCCTCGACTAAGAAGGTGTCTTCTTGGATTCTCCCTTCTGAGGTTGTTTTTATCCCTTTATAATTAATATTCTGTATATTTGAAACTATGTGAATCTATGGTTCCTTATAAAACTTTCCGTTTATATAGTAGTATAAACTTATGGTTTTCTGTTTTATTCAGTGGGTAATAATTTGTGACATTGTCATTTATTAACTATTATTTATTTATGCTTGAATTATCTCAGTGGCTGATTCCAGGACTAAGGCAGGGAAAGTAAAAACCAAGCCTAGAATATCTAATTGTGCCCAAACTCAAAGACGTACTCAAAGATGATGTGGACATGTCGAAAGGACAGGACACGGGGTGGGTGGAAGGGGCTCCCACCAGCCAAATCTGGTTGTGAGTTTTTAATTGTTTCTAAGACAAGTTTTCCTGTTGCGTAATCATTTTTAATGCTCTTCTTTAGACACCTTCTTATTTTTTGTTTTGCTATATTTCTCCAAACTTAAATATTTTTAAAGCCCTCCCAAGGATTCCCTAGCCCCCAGCAGTTGGAGACTGCTCCTGACCTTCGACTCTGATAGTCCTCTGACGAACTCACAACAACCTGTTTCTTGAATTCACTCTACTCCACTGTTGACCTATGGCCCATTTTGCTTTCTCTCTGAAAGTCAACTTAATACATGAAGCCGAAATATCACTGGAAAGCCCTCTTTGCTTCTTCACTCTCCTTGGTTGCCGAACAAAAATCATAACAACTCTAGAGAGAACAAACAGACTGCAGGGTCTACATGACCATCACCTTCTCCCCATGGCCAGGTCCACACAGGAAACCATAGCGAAACTATAAGTTTCCCTAACAAGCACAGAATTCAGAAGAGGGTCAGAAACTGGCTCTTTAATGTAGTTGTTATGAGCCAAGCTCACATAGCCATGTCACTGTCAGCTTAGCTAGGAAATACCCGAGCCTGGCAGGGGTTCCCAGCCCACACCAGCAACTGTCTCTCTCTCTTTCTTTCTTTCCCCCAAGTTCACAAGATTCCCTAAACTCTTCTGATTAATGTGTTAACATGGGCACTTTCTGACAGATATTTTTTAAAATACTGTGCAACTTTTAAAACATATGTGTCAAATGATTTTTAAAAGGAGTTGCGTTTAGAGAGTATGACAGTCTGTATTATCCAGATGTAACACTAACATCATAGAATATATACATATACATGTTCATGTGTGAGTGTATAAAATACTCATCATTGAATGAATGGATTGGGAGAAGAGGAATTGGACTATTTATGAAAAAAAGAGAATGGAGAGTTTACATAAAAAAGAAGAAACTGTTGGAAATGACAGATCAGTTCAATCATGATCTATCACCAATGGTTGCCAGCATCAGTCATTCAATATGAGCAACCTTGTCCAGACAGACTGAGGTAAACAATTTTTGGAAAAACATACCGACATTTTTGTAACTAACAAAAACCTTGACTGGGAACATGCCGCAAAACAAAAGAGAGTTGCTCAAAGGTAAAAGTAAATTTCAAAATCACCTAGAACAGTGAAGTTCACATAATAGGAGGGATTTCGAGGACGTACTACTATAAATACGTGCCCTAAAAATAGGGCAAGAGACTAAAAAGAGATCAATCTTATCAAATGACATCTTTGCGTACCGCAGTAGACATGCCAAAAGACAGGCTGGAAGAACAGCCCCAAACGGCAGTTAAGCTGTTACTGCAACTGATTAACAGCGCAAACGTGAAAGGTCTGGCCATTTACTACCATGTGGTGAAGATGTGTATGAAGATGTTTTAATTGGCAAAGGTAAAGAGAATGTCACATTTTGTGCCCTGTGGGCTTTTAGTTGAGCACAGTGTCAACATACATGTATGAATATGTGCAGTTCACGGGCACAGCTGAAGCCAAGCACCAGGCACGGAAGTCCCAGAGCAGGTACCCTATTGGGACTTATCTCACAAATGCATTGGCCACCGCTGTGTCGTTCACCAAGGGATTCTTAGCTCCAGAGAGTACCTCACACTAAGTTTAAAAAAGAAACGTATTTTGGATTTCATTCTTTTCCCAATTAGAGTCACTTAAAATGTTGTTTGGCATTTTTGAAAATACAGATATATTTCCACCTACAGCCTGTTTAAAAGTTAAAAGTAGAGCCTCCTTTGTTGAGTAGAGCATCCTTCTCCTGGTGGGTTCTTGCCTTTCTCCTCTGCTGGGAGTGTTTGGTAAAACCGTGAGAAGCACAGCATTCTGTTTGTGGCACTGTTCAACTCTTTGATCCCATATTCTTAGAGAAAGCCCAGGTGCCAGCCCCACAACCTGATCACAGACTCTGTTTTGTGTTACCAGGGGCTTCGATCCTCACATGGACTGGGGGAAGGGAGAAGGCAACATGAACATACCTGTAGGAGACCGTGAGCCAGGCTTATGGAAGCAGCCATGGGTTCTTGAGGGAGGCGCTGGGAGCAGGACAATCTCCTAGCCAGCCTGGAGATGTTTGGCTGCCTGGAGACAAGCCCTCAAGCAGCTGCAGGCATTGATGAGTTAAGATCAGTTGCTTATTAGCAAGCAGGTGCTATACATTGGGCATTCGTGGTGCAGCAGGGTAGGAGTTGAGCCCATGGGGAAAGAGCATGTAGTGATCATTAAGCACATAGCTCTTGTGCGTGGGCCCCCACACCTATTGTATAATGCTTCAATAAAAGGCCACGGCAGAGGTTGCTCAAGGCTCTCCCTGGAAGATGGGAAGCCCCCCACCCCACAGGCATTTGTACCTTTGATCTGGCTGCATGGTGATGGGGTGCCCACAGCGGGCACGAACTTGTACCCTTGTTTTGATTTTGGAGTCTCCTCTTTTGAGCTGGAAATTAACTGACAGATACTCACAAGGTAAATAGCAAATACCATATCCCCAGTATGGTAACTTTTTAATAAAAATGCTGAGACCTATCTTTTTTGCATACAGCATAGGCAAATAATAAATAATCATTTCAGGGTCAGCAAACACGTGGAAAATGAGCGATCTGGTCCGGTGTTAGACATGATTTATTCAAGTGGTTTAACCTTTCTTAAAGGATGTATCAAACTTCTTCACATTCTGAGTCGTGCATATAACTTGGATCAATAATACTATTATTAGGCATTTTTCCTAACTCACCCTGAGGTGCAAGAAGTAGAAAGGTGGTCAGAGAAAGCTTTGGGGGATAGATGATGAGTCTTACTAGCAAAAGATGAGTCTTACTAGCAGAACAATGCAGGAGAGGTGACATCCTGGGGTTACTTATACAGAGAAAACAGCCACACCACATGGTGTGTCTAGGCAACACATCAGAACTGTTCAACACAGGCAAAGCAAGGAATTCTGGAAGGGGACAGCAGGGATTAGTCAGGAGCCATGGAGGCCGCGTCCCGACCCACTGCCACATGGGGGTTTATCTTTTAGGGGTGAAGAAAGTCATGGCTAACTCTATGATTTAGGTAGTTCTAGTGGCCGTGCAGAATGGATGGGTTTGAGGAAGAGGCAGGACTGAAGCAGAACAGGAGGCAGGGAAACCCCTTGGGTGGAGGGGCTGCTGTAGTAAGCAAAGGAGGAACTAGAGGGACAGAAGTTCCTCTAAGCAAAGGAGGAACTAGAGGGACAGAAGTAGGGATGGAGAGGAGGGGACAGCTCCCAGACTTATTTCAGATGGAAAATCCATGGCACTTGCTGAGGAAATGGTAAGGAAGAGCAGTGGTCATTCCTACTCAGGGGATCGAACCTGTGTTTGACTCAGGTGAGTACTTTCAGAGCCTGACCCAGTTTCCTGACATATATTAGGTGCTCAACAAATGGTTGTTGAATTTGTAACTTAATTTATAGTACTATCAACATTGTCTTATTATAATAATTGCATACCATAAATTTGTATGCCCTTTTGCAAGTAACAAAGATCTTTCTAGTAAATTGCCTCTTTAATCTCCATAACAAGTATTGGTATTATCGATATTCTCATTTTACAGATGAGAAGATTGAGGCTTAGACAGGTTAAATTTCCCAATCAAAGTTACAGTTAACAAGTAGTGTAGTGAAGAGTCAAAAACGGAGTTTCTAACTCCAAATTTCATGCTCTGTTCACTATACCACAGTAGTTCCAGGTTTTTAACGAAGGGAGAAAATAAACCACCCAGAGCAGCACATGATAACTCGGTTAATGCACAGCATATGTACTTACCAACAACGAGGATAAGTGGCCACAGACTCCTTCATGTGTGCTAGAATATCCCTGTTACTCTGTCTTAGCCAGAGAGAAAGCCACAGGCCTTTTATTCTTATTTCTTCTGGCAAAAGACTCAGGTATTTGAAAACCTCCTAAAAGGCACTGGTGGCTCAAAATGGGGACATGTGTATCTGGACCTGGGTAAGGAGACTGCTGACAAGTCCCTATCTTAATGGAAATTCATAACTTGACCTGAAGTCCTCATAGATCAAATCACTGCAGGTTCTGTGTACTGGACACCAGTAACACCTTCTCCAGGGCTGTGAAGTCCAGCATGACACAGCCATGCTCCTGAGGTGCGCCTAGTGAAAGCCTGCCACACCTGAGCAGTTATAAATATGCACTTTACAGGGACCGGAGAGGCCCACAAGTGTCAGTCAGCCATGCATTGGCCGGGAGACCTTGAGATGGTGACATATGCCCTCAAAGCCTTCATTTCCTCAATGGCGGGGTGGAAGTGCAGGGATTGTGAGGGCTGAAATTCAGGCCTACCAGACTCCAGGATGGAAACAGACAAAAGCAACCAGAAACTCAACTTTTCCAGAGAAATGGGGAGTGAAATCCACTCTCATTGTGGTGGGAGAATAGTGCTTCAGTCACTGGGATAAACAGGGGCTTGGACAGAGCTTTTTTGTTCATTCCTGAATCTGAGGACAGCTGCAATTTTTACCTGGCAATTGAGACATAGTCCCATCAGGAGCAATCTCTGCGGAAGCCCAGAGCTGCTAACAGAAGCTTAGCAAAGAACCAGATGAGAGCAATCACAAAACCACTGAGTGGTAGAGAAGATAAAAGAAACTCCAGTCAGCATAAGCTTGCAAATTAAAATTTGTAAAGCATACAAGGAAAAACTAATGCTATGAAATATGATAAATGAAAGAATGTATTATTAAGGGATAAATAGAGCAAACTTAAATGACTTAAGATAAATACGTTTAAGCTTCCTAAAGAAATGTACCTATTATTTTTTAAAAAATGGGAGGATATAAAAAAATTTGGTGACTGTGAATCAAGAATAGGTATATTTAGGAAGAACCAAAAAATTAACCGAGCAATGAAAAATACAGTAATTTAACTTAAAAAACATAAAAGTAGACCTAGTCAAAAATAGTATTAGTGAACTGAAAAATCATTTTGAAGAGTTCACTGAGTATACAGCCCAGAGAGATAGAGAAGTGGAAAATATGAAATAGAAATAAGAGACATGACGGACAAACTGAAAAGCCCTGCTGTATGTCTGAAAGGAGTTTCCAAAGTAGAAAATACACAGAATGGCTCAGGGATGTCCCCTGACAATTTTTGAGAATTGAAGGACATACAAAATTCAAAGCGTATATCAATTGCTGAGCAGGATGTAAAAAAGTAAATCCATATGTAGACACATTATAGTAATAGGAAAAAGATAAAATGTTAAAAGCCACCGATGTCAAAAGACAGATTACTTACAAAAGAAGGAGCAACTCATTCTGAGTTCTGCTGAATTAGCAACTTAGACACCAGAAAACAATGGAATAATATCTTTAAAAAGCTAAGAGAAAAAAAATGTTAACCTATACTTCCATAATCTTTTCTGATAGAAAGTGTCAAGAAGTAAGTTGAATATTCAAGTCCAAATTTCAGGGCCTGAGTGGAAAGTGTACACTTGGGAATGACCCACAGACAAGAAGTTGTAGGTGAAAATGTTGAGGAGTCTTTGATCACCATCTGGGGCTGCTACTCACTTCAACATCGTTCCAGAGGCCCATCTGCCTTGGTTAATGTTTCCCCTGTTCCAGGATTAGGCACTGTTAGCCTTTGTTCTCCAAATAGTTCCTGATCTATTAGGCTGAATCATATGAAATTCCCACTTTTATAAGTCAAAAGTGGTCACATATATCAGCAATTTTATATAGTTAACCAAATTAATATTAGGTTAAATGGAACATCTAGCGAGCAGCCTGGGCCCCGGGGGGAGCCTGGTGTTCCCCAACCCTGGCCTGGGAAGACGCACACACTCGCACCTTCCCCTGAAACGGGGGCTCGAAGTGTCTGGAAACCAAGCAACTCCCTCGCACCCAGTCAGCCAGTACCTGTCTCGAGAGAAAAATGTCAGAAACAAAAAATACACTTTCTGCACATTCCAAAGTTAATTCCAACGATGATGTAGGCATGTGTGCACGTGCATGCACACACACCCATCTTGAAGTCTTCCCAGTTGAACAAATCACCTAATCTTTGAATGAATAAACAATATGGACATTGGGTTTTTTGTTGTTGTTTTTTTTTTTTTTGAGATGGAGCCTCAAGCTATCCCCCTGGGTAGAGTGCCATGGCATCACAGCTCATAGCAACCTCCAACTCCTGGGCTCAAGCGAGTCTCCTGCCTCCACCTCCCAAGTAGCTGGGACCACAGGCGCCA